>JAUFSD010000006.1:1800000-1992044 GCA_033030425.1 Verpa conica
TGTCCGGACAATTCTCCGAGGTGAATATGATGAAATTTACAAGGAAGCCGAGGAAGGGAATAGGCGAGTCCGCAAATACCTTGTGGCTACGGATCTCAGCGGCGAAGCTCAGCATGCACTCGAATGGACCATCGGAACGGTCCTCAGGGACGGAGACACCCTTATGGCCATTTACGCAATCGACCAGGACACCGTTGAAGACGGCGGGAAAATTGTTTCCGATGATGGAATCATCGCCGATCTGACCAACCAAGCGGCAGCAGCGGGATCAAGCCTTGCCACAACGGGAACACAGACGCCGGGTAGTGTATCACCACGGACACCTTTCCAAGTGATGGAAAAGTCTGAGAGAAGCCGTGAGAGAACAAAGGCAGAAAGAGAGAGATACGTGGCTGCAGAAGCGATCACAGGTTTGGTGTCGAAGTTGCTAAAAAAGACAAGGCTACAAGTAAAATGCACCGTTGAGGTCATCCATTGCAAAAGCCCAAAACATTTATTGACAGAGATTGTGAGTAAAACCCTTTTCCGAGATTTAGTGTGGCAAACTAGCGAAGTTTGCCCAGTAATTCTTATCATGCCTTGTACTAACCCCTGCATGCAGATCGATCTTGTAGAACCTACCCTAGTCGTTCTTGGCTCTCGAGGAAGAAGTGCTCTCAAAGGGTATATCTTCCGCATGCTTTCCTCCACGATCTTCAGGAAGTTGACATCATCCAGTGTACTCCTTGGATCTTTCTCGAACTACCTCGTTACGAAATCGTCGGTACCAGTAATGGTTGCCCGAAAGAAGCTGAAGCACACAAAGAAATACGCAAACACGAACGTCAGACTTGCGAACAATCTGACAGCGAATGCAACCACCAGGCAACTGGCCAATGCAAAAGTTGATTGAGTGATTAAAAAACTATAAATTAGGGGGCTTTTTCGTTTTTTTTGCGGGGAGTTCAATGGGGCACGATTGATGTGGGGAGTATTAGTATATAATGACTTACGAGACCTGACAGGCAGGTAGAGGTAGAAGTGTTGTGTTGTGACCGTGACCGTGACCGTGAAACTTTCTCTACCCTTCCATTTGTAATGCTGTACATCACTGAACGATATTCACTTATGATAAACACTGGGCGGGGAATTCAAGGCGTTTTAATTTCTTACCTACTCCGATATTAACTTGAGTGAATTGGATACTATAATGTTTATTATTGCGGGCTACATTTAATACGAAATGAGGAATGCGAGGCGAGACAAGAGCAGAGCGAGTGATATTACATGAAACACAAGGTTAATAATTAGGTATTGTGAAACATGAGGCTTTTTTTGTTCTATATTTTATTAATTATGCAACCCACACTAACACAACAAGCTTTCTCCCTCCAAACTAGGCTCATAACAGGGATATATACACCACCATCTCTATTATGAACAACTTGGCTATGAAATATAATCCGGGTATAAATAATTCAATCCTTTACCTCTATCCTAAATAGGTAAATGCAACTTGGCAGCTGCTGCCGGTATGCTTAACCCCCTGTTCTTTTTTTTTCTTTTTTTCTTTTTTTCTGTTGGGGAGGGGTTTTTTTTCTGCCGGTGAGGTTGAGTCATTATGGGGGAGTAAGGAGCTCCTATGGGTGGTTCTTGATCATGCCGTGTGGGGTTAGAAATGAAAGTGCGAGAAGAAAGTACATGTACTTTAGTCAAGAGGCGTTGTATTCTTGGCGGTTAGTTAGTTATAGTCTGCATGCATGGTAGGCTTTGTACTAGTGCTAGTAATTATTTCTCTTTTAGTCTTTCTGTAACCATAGAAGGGTTAGCTATATATATATTACACCATAAGATCACATATACAAAAAAAAAAAATAACTTAATTTCCAACACTTATTTTTTTTTTTTTTACAACATACCCGCAAATGGCACGAAAAGAACACACCTTCCGAATAAACGGCGGTGAACCAGCCGACGTCCTCGTCACCACTCCACGCCAAACGTTCTTTCTCCATTCATCAGTACTCAAGAGTGTTTCTCGCCGGTTCTCGGCAAACATGTCGGGCGGGAGACCAGTCGACGGGTTGGCGCCTCAAGTAGGTGGTAATAGATACTACTACGGTATCGACTACGATAGAGAAGGGAATCCGGGTCTTCAGATAACGGGAGGACCTCAAGATCAAGGTGTAAGTGTTGTATGGGGGGGGGTAGAGGGAGGGATGGAGAAGAACTAAGCTGATGTGTGGGGAATATAGCCTATTCATCCTCATCCGGAACAACAGGATAGACATTGCACGGCGTTCAGATCGTTATTTGAGTGTTTCTATCGACAGCCTGTTGTGATCAGGTCTTTAGAAGAGTGCACTGCGATTGTTGCGTTAGCCGATGGATTAGAAGCCCTAGACTCCGTTACTGATAGCATTAGAGCCAGTTTCTTTGAGTGGCCCGAGCTCGACGTTCAGATCAAAGAGATGCCGAAGGAGTTTTTGGTCTTGGGGTATAAGCTCAAGTCCGTGCGAGTCTTCAAAGAGGCGTTTATACACGTCGTTGGGAAGCTCTGTGGACAGCATGATGCGTTGTGTCTGTGGGCTAAAGATAGGACTATTCCCGAAAGGGTCGTTGGTCTCGTGAGGGAGGAGTGCAGTAGGTTGGTCCAACTCACGGCTGCTGCTGTGAGGAAGTTGCAGGTCATCGGTGCGAGAGACGCTACGGCTGATACGGATCATCATAAACTGGCGGTGGCGATCCTGAGAGAGAGGTTGGGGAGCTGTTGGGATTTTTATCAGTCGAATAACGGCTGTGAAGGTGCGTTGTTTAGAATGATTGTGAATTGTAGGTTTGATATCTCTTCGTATGATGTCGATGGGTATTCTTCTAGAGCGCATGTTGGGAGTGTTCTCAATAGCTCTACGCCCATCGCTGCGGAGATAAAGATGGTTGTGAAGGGGTTGGTCAAGAATAATTTGAGGTTGAAGGAGGAGATGGAGTATCTGACTTGTGCGGAGCTGAGTGATGAGGCTTTGCCTTGGGTTACTTATGTTGGGTAAGAATGGTTTGTTTCCGTGTTTTATCACTTGGTTATGGCTTCATAGGGCTTACGGTGTGGTAGGGGTTGGAAGAGAGGGGGGCAGGAATCAGTGGATGTAGAGTGTCGGTCAAAAAGACTAAAGAAGGATTAATCTGGGTATAATAATATGATATTATAGGTGGATTTGAATAAATATTATTGGGCGCGAGGTTAGCAAATGGAGATTTAAAGGAATCCATGATTTAGTACTAATTAGTAGTTTAATTTCCCAAGACCAGCACTCAGCTCAGCTATATGTGGTTATTTTGATAGACACAATATCTTTGTTACATGGGTAGCCTTAAGGAAACCTAACCCTTATCTGAAGCCAGTAGAAAGATATTTCGTAGAACAAGGCGTCCAAAATTACTCCAGGGGCGATATAACTTCAACAAAACGCTGATTCATTAGACAAATGCAGTGGATATAAGGAGTCACAAACCAGCTATCTGCTACGGCTTGCTAGGCTACTACCAAAGATGACTACCTACCTACTTGATGGCCTACTACCCCTACCCGCTGTCAAGCTTGGGCGCCTTGTTCTCAGCGCCCAAAACCCTATCCAAGATTTTCTTGATCCCCTAGAAGACCGACCAAGTGTGACGGATTTCAACCGGAATCCCCAAATCGGCTTCACAGAGACTCGGAAGTCTTCCAAAAGCCCAAACCTCCGACCCTACCTCCGCCAAAGATTTTCCATAGAATATCAAGAATCGAGCAGCAGTACCTTCACTGTGAGCGCGCCTCTAGCCACAATATATGACCTCCTCGATTCAGAAGCCTGGTTCCAGAAATCGTGCACTGAACCGACAGTGCAAAAATTCCTCGAACGCGCGAACTATGAAGGACAGGATGTGTATCTGATAGTTGGATTTTGTACGGTTGAAAATGCTCGGCTGGATAAAGGGAAAATGCCAGTACAAGCTAGCATCATACCTAGAGCAATAGTAGGGTCTGGTCTGCTAGCTCCCGGAAACAAAGATACTGGTAACGACCAGGAACTTACCTTCAACGCTCTAGGCGAGCAGGTTTTTGCTATACGGTACCGTAAGATCGATTATAAGTGGCCCTTCAGCCGAACCATGTCCCTCGGAACCGGAAAAAAATGGGTGTGTTCTCGGGATTGGTGGGAAATTGATGATGAAGAGAGAGTGGCAGCAACCCTCATAGATGATATTGACTTGGGAATCTCTGATGATGGATATAGCAGTGGTGGTGACGCCAAAATTTCTCGGGATTTTCCAAGCGCCGAGGGAGACATGGCAATCTCGGGCGATGAATACAGCAATGAGGATGATGCCCAACCCCCTCGGATCCCCACAAGCAGAAAAGAGGACCTTGAAATGATCTCTCTACTCCAGGGGGTTAACGCACAAGTAGCAAAGACTCCAGACTATACGGAACTAGCAGACCATATGAGCACAGCTTCTTCGTCACGTCTAATATCTCTAGTTCCTAAAGAGATAAAGGAGAGTGGAAATCTAGAAGATTTAACAGAAATAATCAACCTAGGCCTGGAAATTTATAACAACAGGGATAATCAGGCGGAAAGATGGTGGTTAGATATCCAGACGTTTGTCACAGAGGGTTGTCAACCTGTATTATATCATCTGGAAATATTGACGGATATGGCCGAACGCGTAGAAAACTATCGACGTATAGGCCAGTGGAAAGAAGCAGAAGAGCTTGGGATTGAGGTTATAATTGCGAGGAAGGCGTTTTTGGGTCTAGATCACGTGAAAAGTTTAGAATCAATGGCCACCTTGGCTACAGTTTACAAAAGTCAAAAGCGGTGGAACGAGGCAGAAGGGATTTGGCAAGATGTTGTGTGGAGAAGTGAGAGAGTACTGGGGGCAGGTCATCCATGCACTTGGAAGGTCTTGGGCGACCTGGAAATGCTCTACGATGAGTTTGATGAGGAAATTATCGAAGGGTGGCAGAAGGAGACGAGGAAGGAGAGCGAGTGGAGGAGCGAGTGGCTGAAGGAGGTGATGGAGAGGGAGAGGGTGAGGCAGAGGGTGAGGAGGGTGATGGAGATGGAGAGGGAGCGGGAGAGGAAGAGGGTGAGGGTGATGGTGATGGTGATGGAGAGGGTGAGGGAGAAGAAGAGGGAGAGGGAGAGGGAGAGGGAGAGGGAGAGGGAGAGGGAGGAGGAGGAGGGGGGGGGAGGAGGATGAAGAGGAGTATTCAGACACCCTAGCAGAAATAGATAGGAACATAATATCCCAGGAGGCGGCGAAGCTAAGCATGAGTAGTGATGCCGACACAGATATATGGCCGGTAATATTCTCAAATGGAAAAGCGGAAATTTCCTTTGAAAGTGGAAACCCTTGGGGCTTTTCAAACGAAGCAAAAATACTGATAGAAATGGTCCTTAATGCCCCAATCAATTGGTGGCCGATGACCCCCCGGAGAAGCTACTCACCGGAAGAATACGCACGAGTAAACTGGAAATGTGTATGATCTCTTTCCTCTAATTTAATTAGTGCCTTCTAACCAACAAGACGATATAGTGTTGTGGAAAAAGATTGTCTAGTATCGTTCCAAGGGAATGCATGGAGCAATACTATTGGTGGCGCTGTGCTACTAATACACCATCACCATCAACCCCCCCCCCAGCTATACCAACGGCGGCCCACCATAGCCAAGGAAGTTCTAGTACCGGAGTTAGTCATCCGACAACTGTAGGAAGTAATTTAACTATACATCGACCGAATTATTCTGGATCATCCTTGGTCGCGGCACAAGTAACAGCGGTAGTAGGGAGTACCCGGGATAAACTCTTGATGTGGTGTGTGAACTCAGGGCCAACACTAGTAACAGACATTACTATACTCCCAGTGTACAATGACACAGTTATTTTTAAGCTCCTCAGAGCAGAATACCGGAGGATTCGTGGTTGGAGAAGATGGTTATCTCTCTACTCTCTTTCTGAAGTTAGATTCGTCAAGGTATCTCATAAATTACTTAATTTAATTATATAAAAGACTAGCTCTTTCAATATGCTTATTCTTCTTATAGTTTAGACGCTTTATGTACCTCTGGGAGCGTGTTAATTGCTATAATAACCAGCAACTCCCCGACCACACTGACCCAGAATACGAATATGCACCAAGCCCTGCATCTACCGTACCACCAATTCCATCCGAGGAATTAATGCACTATCTTGAAAGCCCCTCCTGCCCCACTTCTTCAAGGGTCATCCAGATGCTTCCAAAGAAGATCACTGGTCCTATGACTGATGAAATAGGTTGGGGATTGCATGCTTACGAATGCCTATCCTTTTTAAGGATTTTTACCCTATCTTTCTTACTTCTAATTATACCTATTTTGTTTGTTCCATATTGGCTGCGAAAACACCCTGGGGATCTCGCGAACGCTTTGGCCCCTGTTGCTGTCGTTTTGACTGGGATTGCGGTTCTTATTGCTCTTCCTTCGTGGCATGGCGCAAAGATGTAGATTAATGGGCTTATCTGGTGCAGGCGCTGCTAGGTGGAATTCTTGTTAAGTTTGAAAACATTTTTCTTTTTATGCTTTTTAGGTGAAGTTACCTATTGTAGTTAGTAAATATTATATCTTTTTTGTCTTTCTACAAGTTTTTTAGGTTTATAGTATAGGCGGATTTCTATACTAGTACTACATATATAGAGGCTACAAGGTTGCCGGGGAACTAGTAGATTTACCACTTTTAGTATGCTTACTAGCCTCTATGTACTTCACTTGACACCCTTTCATCACTTCTTTTCCACCCGTAGAGTTGCTAGGATGCTGGTTCTGAGTAAGATATCACTTCCCATGTGAAAACTAAGACTATATGTAGCTTAGGACCTTTTGGTTAGGGAATTGAAAGTTCTTGCATAGGTAACTCAACGTTGTAGGCATAAGCATAGTCACTGATGATTAGATGTTTCGTAATACGAATCGACAGACCAAACGAGATGATGATTTTGCTAACTACTCTCCAAGGCCTAAAAGCTAATCATGAGTTGGTGATACCTTGCACCATTGCTAGCCTAATCACTAGCGCCAGTGCCACAACGTCAATCCGGAAAGGGGTCAATGAATTAATCATAAATACATGGAGCCCCGATTCAGAAAGGAGGTTAGGGTAAGATCACTCAATTATAAGTCTCATCTCACATCGTTTTAGAATAACTAACTAGTTTAATAGAACTACGGCCGAAATGATGGATGTACTCAATGGGTTAAAAAATACTAAGCTATGTTTAGCCCAACCGAGTGATTCTCTATGACTCAGTACTAAAAAGCGTATTTTTCTGACTGTTGCCCGTATAGGTACTAGCTACAAAGTTCTAGACGACCGGGTAGCTGCGCCCAGGGAAATTTGGCCGACAGCAAGTTTCACTTAAGAACCGAACTTTTCTTTCTACCTTCTACCTTCTCCCTATTCCCCCATTAATCTGCACCTGCCTTATTTTCCTGCCTGTCTCAAAGTAATAAGCCACCTTGGAAACTCAGCTTGTGTACACTGCTGAGACCAAGTGGCTAAAATTTTGCAGATATGGACAAGTGAAAACTAGAAGAACTTGGAAATAGTGGTTTTTATGAGGGGGCTGGTCCCCTAAACAAACCGGGGAACCACACAAAGAAACCGCCCCAAGCTCCACGGGGCGGGACAGTTCCGAATTTTGAGAAAAATGCGGGGGGAGGACCGTATATACCAGGGCCCCAATTGAAGCGGAATCGATATATAGAGCCTCTGAGGATTGCAGTTGAGTTCTAAAGCACTGTGGGAGGTATATGCGAGCCGTATAAATGACAGTGCAGCACAGTCGCTCTATAAGGATTCGGGTTATAAGAATACATGTTCAGGACCGGACACGTGTTGCTTTATGGGTACTAATATTCCTCAATAAGGATACCTTCTCTATAAGAATACAGACCCGCTCTATTGTCATATTCTTATAGGGCGGCTGCGCTGTATATGCATAGCGGCGTAGAAATAGGACTCCCTCCAACAGGCAACCGCCCCAACCCGCCCCTTGGCTAGGGAACTGCCCCAGTCTGGCAGGTTTTTGAGCCAAAATTTGCCCGTGAATCCAATAATTCTAGGAGCCGCCCCGAATCGCTGCAAGACGAATACTAAGTCTGACTGAGGTATTTCAAGGAAGCACTGGGAAGAACCATTTGGGAAGAAAATTCCTAAAGGTCTTGGAGGTTCTTTTAAAGAAACAAATTAGTTTTAATTGTTTCTGTAATTTTTGTTTGTGGTACAGCACAATCGCCCTACAACGATATTATAGGAATATCGTTAGTGAGAGGCCCTAGAAGGCGCTCCACTAGGCGATATTTGGTAGTGTCTCTTCCTTGGACCTTCCTAATTAGGTTAGACCAACCTTTCTATAAGGATATCCTTCCTAACCCCCCGCCCAACTGTGTATCCTTATAGAACGATTGTACTGTAGATAGAATTTAATTTTATACATTTTTGAATTCAAATTTTTTTTATGGGTGGTTGCATGAATGCGAGTTGCTACCCAGGTGTCAGATTTGATTTTTATAACTATGTGCCGCCGTATATAGGGGACGTCCCCAAACGGGTCAGAACAGTATTATGGTAGAATCTATCATTTGCCGGTATTACGATTATGTTTTTGTCGTTGCCACCAGAAACGAAGCTTTGAGGTTTTCTCTCTTTTAAGTTACCCAATTAGTTAATAAAAGCCCGAGAATGTGCGTAGATCCAAACTCCGCACTGAGACATCAAGAGTTATTGGTGATAAAGCTTATTAATCTCTACGGTCAAATATATCGGTTAGGTTGTACTGTAGAAATTTGAATTATCTTATTCTACTGCTGATATGATCATTGTTACCCCGATTAAACAAACACCAATGTATTCCCCTGAAATATTTCCTCTTCCCACTTACAAACATGTTATCGCCAATATACTTGTGTAGCACCCCCTACCCAACGATATACAAGTCTCCTCTGAATATATTCAATATGTGCTATTAAACCCCCAGCGCCAACTACCTCTCAAACAAAAACCAAAAACTTTTAGAGCGTCGCCAAATCAAACACGACAAAAAAAAAACCCTGCATCCATCATTCTTGATCCTTTTTAATATCCATATCCAAAAATCCCCTCGTCGAACCATGCGCCGACGGTTTCCTCCTCTCCCTAGGACTTCTCTTCCCACCACTATCAACCAACAACCTCACCACCCTATCCTCACCACACGCCGCCGCCAACGCCAACGCCGTCTTACCCTCCGTCGTGATACCCCAATCCGCACCTCTCTCCAACAACAAACTCACAATCTCCACCTTACCCGACATAGCCGCCCAATGCAGGGGGGTCCTACCGTCCGAGTCTTGTATATTCACATTGACTCCCTCTTCAAGTATCATCCTCAGGATATCCTCATGGCCGTTCTTCACCGCCCACAGGAGGAGTTCTCTATTGAGGGTATGGGGCGTATAGATACTCGCACCTTTACACAGCAAGACCCGAATCATAGCCTCAGGTTCCGCCTCAGGACTACTCAACGCAGCCCCGGTAGCGGCTCCATCGATTGGAGTGTATCCTGTAAAATCCCGCGCAGTGAGGCTTGCACCGTGCTGTATGAGGCGTTCGGCAATGCTCGGACACGACCCATGCGCGGATGCGAGGTGGAGTGGGGTTTTTCCTTCGCTGTCTTGGGCTGCGACGTCTGCGTTGTGGCGGAGGAGGAGCTCGACCATTTCGTCGGAGTTGGTGTTTAGTGTGGCGATGTGTAGGGGTGTTCGGCCGGTGTGGTTGCGGGAGGTGATGTCTGCGCCGTTCTGGAGAAGTATCTTGGCGATTGTCGGGGAGCTGTCTGGCCAGTTGCAGGCTGCGGCGGCGTGTAGTGGGGTGTCGTTGTTTCTGGAGATTGTGTCTTGTAGTGCTCCGTGTGAGATGAGGAGGGAGACGATTTGTGGGTTTCGTCCGGATGAGGCGGTGTAGAGTGGGGTTTGGAGATCGTTGTTGAGTGCTGTTACGGATGCTCCTCTGTTGAGGAGGAGTTTGACTACTTGTTCGTCTCCGGCTAGTGCTGCGATGTGCAGTGCGGAGTTGCCGTCGGCGTAGTTTTTGAGGGTGATGTCTGCTCCTTCGTCTAGGAGGATTTTCACAATTTTTTGGGCGTTCTTGCCAACAATTGATAAGAATAGTGCACTCTCGCTGGATCTACCGGGGCCGTTTTCGGGCCCACGGTAGTTGATGTCGACTCCTCTCTTGAGCATGAACCGGACAAGTCCCTCGTGGCCTTTTAGGCAGGCCCATTGGAGTGCGGTTAGTTCATCTTTGTCTTCGATGGCGGATTGGTGTATGGTTGGGAGGAGGAGATTGGCGAAGCGGCGGGAGGTGATGAGGAGGATGTAGATGTCCCGGGGGCTGGTGAGGGATTGGGTTATGTTGAAGAGAAGCTCATTTGGGAGGGAGAGGAGTGACATTATATGAGTATTTCCAGGATTGGAGGCAATTCCTGAGGTGAGAAGGGGGTCAATTTGGGAGTTGTGGGATGGGATTGTGGGTGAGGTTGTGGCGGTTGAGGTGGATGCGCTGGAGTTGCCAAGATTACGGGAGCCCTAACCCAGTTATCTGCATCGATTATCACTCGGAATTGTTTATCAAGACAGACACCTTATTGTACCATTTATTTGGGATTTTGGTATAGGTATGTCTTCTAGCCACGGTGCGAGATTTCACTTGGTGGTACAGTTATGAGTGTTCGGTCGCGAGTCTTGAACGTCTATGCTGACCTCGGCGAACAAGCCAGGGAGAATAATTCCCTATGATGCTAAGCTATCTCGCCGCAACCAAGTAATTCCCGCATAGTAAAAAGGTGGGGAATGGGGCTCCTGTTGGGGACGAGTAATAAACCTAATCCTGTTGCAGTATTCCTGTTTCGGCAGGGACGAGGCTCAGCTGCACGACAAGTGTAGATCCCTCGAATGGGCACAAGTACCTAGATACCTAGACCAATAGCTGGCCTTGAGCCACTTGAACCACTAGGACACATGTAGTAACAGTTTGAGTGAGTGGCCAAAAGCCGTTGAACACCTGGGTAGCCATGGATTCAGTCGAAACAGCGCCCGAGGGTGGTACCAGTTTCATATTCTGATCCTCGGACTGGTTTCTAGAGAATCACTAGCGAAGAACCAAATCTCTTCAAGTCATTACCGATAAATATTTGGGGCGCATAACCCGTGATTCAGTAGATCCCTATATTTAGAAGCGGCACTCCATCGGAAAAACTCTTCACGATACCAGCAGATGACGGTAAACAGTCTAGCTATATGAAACAGTCTCCTAGGTATATCGTGACATCCTGTACCTATAGACACAGTAGAGAATTCCCTACGGTACAGTCTACAGAATTTATATTCTCGTTCCAAGAGTAGTCCCTATCTATAACCCCCGAACCACCAGATACCTCAAGACCCTCTAAGAACGCAATCCACAGTCTGTATTTCACTACAAGGACCTAAGTAAATACCGCGACGCCCCTCGACCATGCAAGCGAAGAAACAACCTTAACTCAGAACCCTGCCCTGCAACCCGGAGAGAAGCCTGCAGGTCAATACCCTGCCTCGGACCGGACAGGCAAACCCCCGTTACACGAGAGCGTACCGGTGTTTTCCACCCACCGGGGGGAAGAACCCCCGCCACAAACATTGAAAATAGAGCGCTTAGCTATTGATCGTTGCAGATCAGATAAGATAACAGGCATACCCTATCACCCGGCCACTCCTACCGGGGCCCTAGCAACGCACTCACCGGCTACCGAGCCAACCACCTACGGCGCAGGAACCTCCATTTACAATAAAGTGGAAAGAAAGCTGAGTCAAATAAATCGTCAGCATACATAACCATGCGGAGACAATTTCCTCCTCGATCCTGGTTGGCTATGCCACAATGCGGTGCAAAGCACTACCTGGGGGGGGTTTTTTTTTGTCTAAAGCTATTTGTAGGAGTAATAAACCGGTAATGAATATTCAAATTATTATCTTCCCCACCTCTCTTCACATACTCTCTCTCTCTCTCTGATTCCACCGGTTGGACTTAGTTTCCTGAAAGTGTTAAAGCAGACCATCGTACACCAGTGAGATTGGTCTTGCTCTTTTTTCTTTTCTTTCTACTCTTTACTCTCTTTTATTTCTCCAGTCACTCATTCACTCACCAGCTGGCTGGATTCCATTCTTTATTACATATTTTTTCTTTTCTTTCTTATACAGTATACTACAGCCCGTCGGCGCTCATCCGACCACACAAGATGTTATTCAAACACACTACACTCCCGCTGCTACTCTCTCTACTATCAACAGTCACTGCTCTCGACGCAGACCTCCTCGGTGTTACTCCAGGCGCCGACAGTAGCAAGATCACCGTCAAAGGGAAAGACAGCGATGCTTTCAGTGACTCTACTAAATTCCAGACAGACCTTCTGGATAGACATAATAAGCACCGCGAAGACCACGGCGCAGGCCCCCTTGTGTGGGATGAAGAGTTGGCAGGGTTTGCAAAAGGGGCTGTTAAGGAGTGTGTTTATAAGCATTCTGTATGTTCCCTCCTCCTATGATAAAATGTGTGTGGATGTGCTAATAGTATATTAGGGTGGACCCCACGGCGAGAATATATATTCTGGATCGCCGGAGGAGCCGCGCGATAGTGTTGACGAATGGATGAAGCAACGAGACGACTACAAGAACTGGGATGAAGGAGACCCAGGAACCGACCCGAAGGTTGGACATTTCACGCAAACGGTGTGGAAAGACACAACGAAGGTTGGGTGTGCTAGGAAGTTGTGCTCTGGTCTTCTTAATCCCGAGACCGAGTCTTGGTATGTTTTTTTCTCCTGCTCGTCTGGGGTTTTGGTGCGGTTAACTAATTTTTTTTTTTTTTTTTGAAAAAAGGTTCATTGTATGCGAGTACGAGAGCCACGGTAACATTGCAGGAGAGTATCAAAAAAACGTACTCCAGAATAAAGCCTCCAAGATGCTACTAAACAAGCGGGACGAAAAAACCAGCACCAAAATCATCACCAGCACCAAGACAATCACAAACACCAAAACAACCACAAAGACAGCAACCACCACCAAGGTCGCCACAAACACCAAATGGATCACTTCCACCAAGAACGGAGGTGGTGGAGTGAAGAAAGCAATCAAATCTGCCGTCAAGTCGGTCTTGCACAAGGGGAAACCAAAGACAATGACGTCTAAAAAGATCGAAACCGTAACCGTGACGGAGGGTGGGAAAGCGGTGAAGAAGTTCAAGACTACTATTGTTACTGTGACGCCGAAACCTAAGGCGAAACATACACCGAAGCCAGCTGCTAAGCCGGTGGTGCACACCAAGACTCAGCTTACAACGACAACCATGAAGCCGGCGAAGCCAGGCGCGAAACCGGTGATAAAGGTGATTACTAAGCTTATCACTACGACACAGAAGCCGGGGGCAGCTATCAAGTCGAAGGTTATCTCAAAGATCAAGAATGCCGCAAAGCCGACTACTCAGGTACTAACAAAGCTCCATACAACTACGATTAAGCCAAAGAAGGCAGGGGATAAGCCGGTTGTGAAGACTATTACCAAGCTCATCACTACTACCAGAAGGCCCGGTGCGGCAGTCATTACGGGCGGAGTCAAGAAGGGCGCAAAGAAGCTCAAGTCGGCGATTAAGAAGGTTGTTAGTAAGGCGAAAATTACAGCTAAGCCTACTACTGAGACTTTGACAACAAAGATCACAACGACGATAAAGCCTACTAAACCTGGGGATAAACCTGTTGTGAAGACACTCACAAACACTATCACCACTACCAGGGTTCCTGGGATTACTAAACCGCCCAAGGCCAAGTCGGCTGCGAAGCCTAAGCCTAAGCCTACTACTGAGACATTAACCAAGTTGATCACAACAACGATAAAACCTACCAAGCCCGGTGATAAGCCTGTTGTAAAGACCATCACTTCAAAGATCACGACTACCAGAATACCCGGAGCGAAACCAACCCACAAAGTCAAGAAGACCATCAAAAAGATATTCAAAAAGGTCATCAAGAAGATCGCACCCAAGCCAATTACCAAAACCTCTAAGAAAGTATACACAACAACAATAAAACCCACTAAGCCCGGGGATAAGCCGGTTGTAAAGACAATCACTACGATCATTACTACCACCAGTAAGCCCGGATCAATAGTCACCAAGAAGGCCAAGTCGGTGATCAAAAAAGCTAAACCGACTACAGAGAAGATTACTAAGCTGATTACAACAACGATAAAGCCTACGAAGTCTGGGGATAAGCCTGTTGTGAAGACTATTACTAAAGTTATCACTACTACGAGGAGACCGGGGGCAACTCCGAAGTCAAAGGCGAAGGCTAAGACTACTTCGAAGAGTTCGTCTAAGACTAGCTCTACTTCTACCTCAAGCTCGAAATCGTCTTCTTCAAGTTCGAAATCGTCTTCTTCAAGCTCGAAATCGTCTAGTTCAACTTCTTCATCCTCGTCCTCGTCCTCATCCTCATCCTCATCCTCGTCGACAACATCCTCTTCTTCCTCGTCCTCATCATCCTCATCCTCATCTTCATCTTCATCCACAACTTCCAAGAAGCCGTAAATGATAAGGTTGAATCATGTGTGGCAAAACAGGGGCTAGATAAACTGAAAGTAGTAGTAAACAAAAACAAAAAAGGAACAGCAGTAGCGCTTAAGTGCTAGAAGCAAACCATACTTCAATACTCACAAGGAACACGAAAAAATCATGCGCATGATACGAATCCCCTTTCTATACGGTTATAAGCTATGTTTCTAGATAGGGGGTTATTATGTTTGACATCTCCGGTATATTTTTTTTTATGGGGGGGGGATTTCTTTTGCATTATTTCATTATTTTTCTTTATCAGAATTGTAGGAGTTTTTTGTTTCTTTTTCTTTTTCTTAGGCAGTTAGGGCACTAGAACCATCTCACGGCAAACGAATTTAATGCTGTCTCTTACGTGTAAACCTTGCGCATATTTGTGTTTAGGAGGTGCAGCCTGTGAGGTCCTATTGGCGACGGGAGAATAAATAAAAATGCGCAGTAGATGCAGAGCCTTGGCGGTAGTGGTGGCGAGTTCCCTCACTGGATTCAGGTTGCTAAATACAATACTTATGTCTCTATTGTTCTGCATAATACTGCTCTGATTAGTCTGTGATCGTTCCTCACGTGGTAACTGTGCCAAGAAGACCGAGTGATAATCCATGGTGCACACCTGGTCCACTCTAGTTCACGCATTTAGTTTCATTACCTGCACTCCTCAGTTTCTTATGGATACCTGCTCTGTGAGAGAAGATTGGAGCCACGTTATAAAAACGGTTGTATAGAGGCCTCCCTAAACCAATGGACTTGGACTGTATCATGCAGGCTCGGTGAGGTGCAGCAACCCTCGTTCAGGCTCGGTGTCGAGATATGCAACTTTTGGCGGACTGGGGATAAAGCCAGTAATATCTCCCACCATCTCTTAGCAAGATTCTCCCCGATCTCACACCGAACTGCTGCCCCTCTACTGCCCCTCTGCTGCATCCCCGGCTAGAGTTGCCAAAGACTTTACTACCCGAATCCACAGCCTTCTCTTACGCTATCTTCTGGGTGACGACACCCTGCATCTGCAGGCAAACCTTATTTCCTTCAAATTGCACTTTTTACAGTATGGAGCAGGCTTATAGGTATTTTTTTTTTTTTCAGTTTTTTTCCTGACGGGCATAAATATGGGCACCACTTAGCGTTGAGGGAAAGAGCCTCATTTCATCTTCTTGCCTACGCCAGGCCGAATTTGGTAAGTCTCATGCATAGAATCTAGAGCCTCTAAGACATTCTGAAATGAGATAAAATTTATCATGTTATCATATGGCTTTGACCCTTGAGCTGACCTAGTTAGGTATCCTAGGGCCAAGTCATGGAGTTGCTCCAATATTATTAACTATCCCCGAGCCCCAAGTCGGTGCTCTTGATCCGGCCCTACTTGAGCTTGACTATCTACTCGAACTCAGTAACCTACCTCAGCCCAATCACTTATCCCCTGGCATTAACGGAGCTCCTGCGGTTGATATCCTCCAAGGCCTTGAGGGTCCCGACGGAATAGTTCCGGCGTTGTTGACTATCTCTGGGCCTCAGGTTGATGCTCTTGACGCAGCCGTACTTGAGCTTAGTTACGTACCCGAACTTAATTATCGACCTGGACTCGACTACCAAGTCTCTGGGGTCGATGAATTCCTTGCGGTTGATATCTTTCAGGACCTTGAAGGTCCCTACCCAATAATTCCTGCACCATTGGCTGTCTTTGAGTTCCAGGTTAATGCTCTTGGTCCAAACCAACCCGAAGATGAATCAAACGGCTGGTTAGACCTACTTGAGCCTGATAATCTAGTCCCTGGGGTCGATGAAATCCCTGGGATTGATGGGCCCTACGAAATAGTTGCTATGCCGTTGATTGCTCTTGAGCCCCAGGTTGATGCTCCCCACCCAAACATACCCGGACCTGATCAACTAGTCCCCGGTGCCAACGAACCTTCAGTGGTTGATATCCCTAATGGAAACCAAAGAAACGACCCCCCAAATGATTCTTGCAACAAAGAGTGCAAAGGAGACCTACTGTAATTACCCCTCCCCCACCTTCCTATACCACCCGAGACTAACTCATGAGTAGTGGCCCACACAGATGTCAACGCCGCAAAAGGAAGTTACACATAGAATGTCTCGGTAGCAATAACTGTCAAAAACCCTTCGAAACAAAAAACGACTTCAACCGTCACTGCAAGTCCGCACATGGGCTTGGGAAATTACTAGACTGCACCTTTCCCGAGTGCAACAAAGTTGGCAGGAATGGGTTCTCGCGCAGGGATAACCTCCTGCAGCATTTGAGGTCGGTTCATAATGAGGAGATAGCGGTCAAGAAGTTCAGGTGCAAGGGTTCTCGTATGGAGGAGATTTAAATCGTTGCACGTATAGAAGCCACGCTAGGGTCTTTGGTATGGAATCATTGACCTAACTACGACATATGACGTCATCCTTTCCTTTTTGGTACTTATTTCTTTAACATGCCTGCCCAATCACCCTCCCCAGCGGTCTTTTGTTTCATTTTTACCCTTCTACCCTACGGTGATTTTTCTGTTTAACTATCTCTTGTCTTATCAAATTTATCCCCAACCCTCTTTCAGCCCCGGCCCCTTTACTTTTCTTTTAATACGTCTCTGAACTACTCTTGCGCGATTCCTTTCATTTTTTTATGCATTTCTCTCCTATTATTATCTCTGATCTTTCAAACATTTCCATCACCTTATACCTCATTAACCTAAAAAAAATCCTTACCCTTATGAAGCTTATCTCTTTTTTGATGTCTCTTTTCCCCTTTGTTTCTCAATACCCCTTTCGTCTTTGCGTCTTATGGTGGTCAGGCTGGAGTTTTCCTAGAAACATTCATTACTGAGTTATCTCCTTATATATCGCGTCTTATCCTATTTGATACTAAATTTCCTTTTTATGTAAAACTAAAACAAGCTTTGCAAAGTTGAGCCAGACTATTCGAGTAAGGCCTTACTATGAACAGTCCGAGGACCGGAGCATATCCTTTGTGGTCGTGGTCGCCTTTACACACACTCTGAAACCCTACTGTAACCCCACCCTCGCATAACCTCCTCAACAGCAAGAATGAATTACATATAATCTCCAATATACAGACAGTAGATGAAGTCTGTATTATCTACATTGTCTTCACTATACTATTTATAGCTACAAAACCCCGGTCGGAAGTCCCCGCATTTCTCGAGCGCCCCCCCGTCTTGGCGAACGGCTGTGGATCTCATCTGCACATCTCGGAACTCTTCCTTTGTATGAACCCCAATTAAACTGCGTACATGTAGATCTGCGTGACCCTGTAAGACACTCCCCCCCCATCGTCGTAAGCTCCGAGTTTCAGTCCCCTCAGCTTAAAATGATACCCCCGTGAGCTCTCTATTACCGGACCCTTTCCCCTCTTCTTCTTCAATACTTTAGATCTCTCTACCAGTCATCACCTCTCCAAAGTCAATGAGGTTCCTCGCCGCCTCAGCACTATGCTGGAGCGTTGCTCGATCGTGCGGAGTACTGTAAGCTCCACTCCCACGCTCAAGCACGCGACCACAATTAACCCCTCACAGAGTCCACAACGAAGTCCTGCACCGCTCCACACACCTGTTTTCACTCCCCAACTCGGTCCCAGACCTCACCCAGCTCACCCCTCTCATATCACCCCTCCTCCTGTCCCCTGTCAACGCACCGTCGCTGCAAGCCGGCGCGTTCTTCCCAGACTGGGGATACCAATGCCTGTCCACCGACTCGGAAGCCGAAGCCGCACACTGGCCCCCCTTCCTCGTCGCAAGTGTAGAACACGTCATCTCCAAATACGGCTACCTTAACGAATCAACCCAGCGCAGCTCCGAGGAGCAGGAACACCTCGAGAGCCTCATTTCGTTCATATTTGCCATTGCGGCGCACCAGACCCAGGACGCGACATGGCACGCGATACGTCTGCCGACGGGGTTCCTTGCGGCTCTGGCGGGTGTGGATTTTGCTGGTGATTTTACAAAAGCACATCGGGTGCTGGATTTCGGGGGTGATTTTATGCTGGCGACGAGGTTGGCGAGGATGGAGGAGGCGTCGAAGGACTGGATTAGGAATGATTGGAAGGTCCCGATTAAAGATATCATTGCTATATATTCTAGACTAGGTAAAGATGTTAATGCTTTTGTATTACGATATTGTACTATGAGGGGATTGGCGGCGTTGCGGAGTGGGTTGACTGTTGGTCCGAGTTTGTTAGCCCCCCCCCCTCTTGTTATGTGGAGTATAGGGTGTTAATGGGTGTAGGTATGATTCGATGGCTTCGCAGTCTCCGATGTTTGTTAGTTCACTGGACGACTACTATCTCGGAGGACTGGACGAAATGACAGCCAGGACGGTATCATGCTGGTCGAACCTAACCAGATGGTTCGCGCATGGGATTGACAGTGACGAGAAAATCAGGAACGGATGGGGCATCTGCGATCTATTCCGAGCCATCAAAGCAAGAGGCGGAGCCGGAGAGAGCTCTGATGGAGCCGAACTAAACCCGAGCTTACAACCAACCGATATCTGGGGCGAAGGCAAAATGCTCCAAAGATCAATCATGGAGTTTTCAAAAATCCAAGTCCAAACTGATCAATTCGGCGCAGAAATATACACACTCCCACCTATAGAAGAAGTGCCCTTCCTACCCTCCTCTTCTGCATCTCCACCCTCCCATAGAGAACTCCTGTCGAGCTCTAAAGCCCCTAAATTCTCAGACCCTACATATATAGCAACCTACACCCCTTACTCGCACTTCGGCACCTCTCTTTCTCTCGGCGCTTTCGCCTCCGCTCCCGGTCTCGCAATAGCCGTCGGAGCACCCCACGAAACAGAAGACTCCTCCCGCCCCGGCGAAGGGAACGTCTACATCCTCCCCCTCTCCGACATCCTCCCGTCCGAACCCTCCCCGTTCTCAGCTCTACAGCCCGAATACGTCTCTCCTCTGCAGCTCGCAAAACCACTAGTACTACCTACAACGAGCGAGGCAGGACAACCCGGGGTTGTAGACCAACGGTTCGGTATATCCTCAACTGCGTGGCACACACTCAACACCACACTCCTTGCAGTAGCTGCCACAGGACCACTAACCTACGACGCCAACACCCCACCAAGCCTGCCGTTCAGGGGGACAAGCTCGGCCGGTAGAATCGACGTCTTCAGAGCCGGTGAGCCGTCGCGGTGGTTGTCGTTATCGATCAAGGGCGCAGAACTCGGTAGTCTTGGCCGACGCTGGTGGGGCGAGCAGATGCTATCCGCGGACATAGACGGTAATGGAGAATGGCTAGTAGTTGCCGGAGGCAGAGGAGACGGCAGCCGAGTTTGCGAAGGACGTGAGAAAATCCAAATGGGCGAAGGTGAAGTTGGGGTATTCCAACTCGTCTCTTCGTCTTCTTCTTCTTCAGATGGGGTTGTGCAGGTTGAATTAGGTATAGATGGAGACGTCAAGACTACTGCTACGGCTGGGATCACGGTGAATACGTATTCTATCCCCTTACCTGCCACAGAGAAGGTTGGCGTGCCGTGTGGTGAGACGAATACCTACGAGGCTTTTGGTGCGTCCGTGGCGTTCTTGAAGCGCTCTCGCACGTTGCTGGTTGGTTCTCCGGGCGCCGGAGGTGTCGGGAAGGTGTTTGCGTATCGCTTTGTTGATGGGCAGTTTGTGAATGTGTTTACTATTGTGTCACCGACTGGGCCTTCTACTCTACGAACGGGCTTTGGGGGCAGCGGGATGGCGACTGGTGTTACTTCTACAGGACAGGAGTGGGTGGCAATTGGTGCAGGGGACGAAGAGGTTGATGGGGAGACTCAAGCCGGTGTGGTAAGGGTTTACGTCCTTGATGGGGAGAAAGAAGTGAGGTTGATGGGGGAGGTTGTGGCTGCAGCTACAGAGGATGTGGAAGGGAGGAAGTACGGGAAGTTTGGACGCACAATTGTGGCTGATGAGGTCGGTGGTGGGGTGTGGGTGGGTAGTGAGTACTGGGCTGGCGAGACGGGTGGGTTGTGGTGGCTTGATATTCAGACTATCATTTCCTCGTCCCCTGAGTCACGCGTATCACGATTGGGCCAGAAGGTGCTGAAGGAGGGTGGGCGGTTCAAGAGCTTGGAGGTCAAATTGCAGATGCAGGGCGAGGAGCCGAATGCTAGGTTTGCGGCGAGCTTGGCGGTGGGGGAGAAGGGTGATTTGGTGGTTGGGATTCCGTACTCTGGAGTTGCGAGAGAAGATCAGGGAGGGAGGTTTTATGGTGCTATAGGGGTCTATGAGCGGAAGTGAGGGCTAAGGTGGTGTATATGTGAAGAGGTATATATGTGAAGAGGGAAGATGGTTATGTGTGTTTCTTTTGGGTGTTGGTTTTATTCATGGATGTTCATGAAACGGGGTGCATTGGAAGATTACTTATGGATAACGGAGCATTCTTGGGGCAAGAGTGAGGGCTTGTACTTGGATAGTATACTATACTGTACTGGTAGCTTGTATCTTCTGAATTTATAACGAGTTATGTCACGAGTGAGATAGTATGACTATAAACTCTCCCGAGTGACTTTACGTGAATATTCTACAAGAGAATAACCCCAATCAGACAGTCAAAACCCCCTCCATAACCTCCACCGCCCCACCCTCCAGCTCCACCTTCTCCACTTGGCCATCACCACTCAGCGTCACCTTAACCCTAATCTCACTCCTCCTCCCCATATCCACCCCCTGCGTGATCTCAAACACCCTCACTCTAGGCCCCTCCGTCGTAAGCGCCAAATAAGCCCCCAAGGCACTCGCCGCCGACCCCGTCGCCGGGTCCTCAATCCACCCATCAAACATCCTCGTCTCCAACCGCACAGTCATGACCTCCCCATGTATCTCAGCCAACACCCTCACAAACGAATACACCCCCACAAACCCACCATACTCCCCCAAATACCCCTCCGGAACAGTCGCGCGGCGGGGAAACACATGCAACCGCGATAACGCACCACTCGACGCAAGCTCCCACAAAACAAAATTCATACCCTTCACTATCGAGCATATCGGCTCGTCCCCTTGAGCCCCGCGCACGTAGTCTGCGTCTAGGAGGTCTTGGTAGGCTTTGAGAGCCGAGCACCCGAGCGGAGCATGTATTTTGACATTATGCTGTACGCACAGTCGGGCTTTACGCTCCGCAGAGTCGAAGCTGACGGGTATAATCCCCGAGAGCGTGTTTAGCTTTATCGATGCGGGGGTCTTGTCGGCTGCGTAGAGACCCGACTGCCCTGACAGGATGTAGAACCCGGTCCCGATGGTGGGATGTCCGGCGAATGGAAGCTCTGCGGTGGTTGTAAAGATGTTGATCTTGATTTCGTCGGTGGGACTGCTGGGTGTGTGGATGAATACTGTCTCGGAGAGGTTGAATTCGTTGGAGATGGTGAGTTTTTGCGAGTGTGTGAGAGTGGTGTTAGGTGGGATGTGGACGATTGCGAGTTGGTTCCCTGAGAACCGGGTGTGTGTGAAGACGTCGAGAGTGGTGAATTTGAGTTTTAGTGACATTTTGGGGGGGGGGTTGCTGGTGGTTGGTGGAGAGGTTTTTTTTTTTTTTTTTTTTTTGAAAGTGGTTGATATATCGCTTGGGATGAGTCATGAGTGTCAATAAGAGTCGTCAACTACCTAAAGGAGGGGTGCATGGAAATTGGGTAGCTGGATGGTCTGTACCACTTGCCTGAAGAGGGGAATTATTTGGTTTGTATGTAATTGTATCATTCTAATCAGATAGAGCTAACGACACCGCTCGTGTTGACGTCTGAGTCTTTAGTATCCAGCATATACTAAATACCTCGTATGTTTACATCGTTGGATTGTAAAAACACGTATTCAGGTCATTTCAGTAGTACCACAATGGTAT
Source organism: Verpa conica (assembly GCA_033030425.1). Taxonomy (NCBI): domain Eukaryota; kingdom Fungi; phylum Ascomycota; class Pezizomycetes; order Pezizales; family Morchellaceae; genus Verpa; species Verpa conica. Next base: position 1,822,526 of record JAUFSD010000006.1, read on the forward strand.
TGGTAGATTAATTACGAGGGTCTTTCAGTACAATACCGTATCTAGAAAGCATCCAATGAAGAGTAATTTGAACCTCAGCTCTCCAATAAATCACCTTAAACGAGCTCTATCATTTTCTGATAACAAGCAAAAACCCATATCAAAACCTCTGCCTTTTTTATGTTGTCCCTTTGCTCCTACTCGGGTTAAGAATCTGAACATGCAAATTAATCCTACCAGTGTTTTCGTTGGATGAAACGTCTCTAGCGGAGAAAAGGTATCCCCGGTTGGTGAGAGCGGTATTTGCACCTATCTAACTCGATTACCCAGAAAAGCCCCGCTGTTACTCTACAGGGCCATTGAGAAGACTTCCTGAAGATTATCCTCTGAAGAATATGGTCAGCGCTTTGCCTATATAGGCATAGGTACAACGGTGCACCCAGTTATGCAATTGCATACAAAGCAATCATCAAACTCCCTATAGCCCATGTTTCAGCATCCCATAAAGACACTAACAACTTGCATACTCCGGGCCCTAGTTTTTATGCTGGAAATTTCTAGTAGGAGTAGTCTGTAATTAATTAGATCTGTAAATAGAAGAGAAGAAGTGGTTTATATGTATTTACTTTTTGAATGAATACAAATTGGGCCTTCTAAGTCCTCCCATAGCAGATCCAAGTGCGATTGATCAATCATAATACATCCAGATCCAAGCATAACCCCACAGTTGTCAACAAAATCACAAGACACCTCAGTATTCCTAGTAGTCATTTTACAAATTCTATCAGCATAACATGATATCCCAATACACGGCGAACTTTCCTCCCGATGCCGCATCAAAAACCGTTCCAGTCATCACACCCCCATGGTACATCCAGGTGTGGGGATGATGTATCCTTACCGATTTCCCCACTCTTCTGTATTTGGTTAGGATTTCAATGAAGGCTACCTCACTAGCTCTGCTAGACTTGCATAAGACTGTATCCCAGTTGTGGGCTTACTTCTTAGACGCATCTATAAAATTACCCCACGTAAGCTAAAAGTCTAGGTGATAACAGGGGTATCCGTTGATGACCTCATTGTCTTGGACTGTGGGGAAGTCGGCTTTCTTGTGCTGCTCTTATCGTCACCCTGCTCGCAGCAGGCATTTAAGAACCCGAAAAACGCAAGTCTTGGATAGGAAAGTTTTATTGGACCTTCTGTGCAAAATATTCCTGTATATTTTTGAAAATACTCATCTCCATTTCCGGGTACTATGCCTATTGCGAGTATACTACCGGGAGCAGCGACGGCTGGTGGGGTAAGGATGGCGGTGGAGATTGCTACTCTTGGGCTAGTACTCATGGTTTTGTGGAGTGCTTGTTGTTGGGAGAGGCTAAAGGAAATTTCTTTATCACCTGGGAAGTTCAACATATTAATATTCAGGGTTTTCTTTCTAACTCTATGCATGGTGAATTGCCTTTCCTACTAAGGTTTTATGTACACTGATCACTCGAGTAGTGTCTGATAGTATATTCTACATAATGATTATTTCCTGCACTGTTTGACATGGCGTAAACGGACTTTTTAGTGCATTCTACCAGGGAACGGGAGGATAGCTGCAGAATGTGACACCAAGATTCGAAAATATAGTGCCACTAGATACTACAGATGAACAAGAGGTTGCCTGTGAGTGATGCTTCACGGTTCAAATCCTTTAAGATAGTCTAATATGAAGATTCCAGTTCAATAGAGTAGGGAAAGTATGTTAAGTTGTTCATTACTGCATATATCTGGGGTAGGCTCTCCCCATGAAATCGTAGGGCAGTGAGAAATATACCTTAACTTCGGCCACCAGCGTTAATAAAATCTTCTGAGGTCTTTTTTTTGCACTGGGTGAACTAAAGAAGGTAAAGTACTATGTGAGTCTCGAAATTACATATGATATATGATTTGACGGTTGATGAGTATTCACTATAGGCCTATTCTACATATTTCCTTTGATATATATGACTAGCTATCTACCTGTGAGGTATTAACTTGAACGTGGCTATTGATATATCTTGGATCCTTATATTAGTCCCAGATCTGCCGTATAATAAAATTTGCCAATGATCAGTATAGGTTTTAGAATTCCTTTATACACGAGAAACGTTACTGAAGTACGGTCATAGCCTACACAGTTATTGCCAAAACCTAGTAAGAACCTTTAATTGGACTTGCCTAACTAGTGGCCACCTTTCACTTATCTCTTTTATTAAGAGTCGGTATTCAACAGCCTGTAATTCGTTTTATCATACAACCTTAAGCAAAGTGGCTCTTCCAAGCTCAGATTATTATGGCATATTAGAAGATTCATCTGTATCGCAGAGGAACTTCACTTTCATTAATTCCTATTCTATTCTTCAAGTTAATCAAGATTTCTAGCTATAGATCCCCGCGAAAGACAGGGTTTTGCGCAGCTCCCACACATTTCAATCCTCAAGAATCCAAGCTAGTCACAGAGTAGCTAGAACCCTAGAAGTTTCGGCCCATCTAAACTAATGAAAAAAATAACATGTCTAAAAATATCAAACTCTTATTTCTTTTTAATCATACAAACTCACTCGCTAGATTTCCTAATGGATTAACATAAGGCTTTCGGTAAATTCCAATACCAAATTCTTCACCGCCCAACATGCCGCCGAGGGGGGAAAAAAAATTTCTCTCATATCAAACCGAATTAATATTCAACGGTATTATTACTGCAGCCCTAATCTCCAAGCATTGTTTTTTTTTGTTGTAAGGGGGGAAGAAAAAAAAAATCAGGAAACGTTTTTCTATGAGACAATCATGCTTAGCAACCCTTGATTCCCTTTCTCCCCTCTCCGAACGTCAGTTTCAATTGCTAGCAAATTTACAATCCACCGTACACTATTCAAAACGCGTCTTACTCGTGACCAAACCTTGCACTGAAAATTTCACCACCGGGGTGTTGACATCGGTGACAACTACAACAGCACCCCCCCCCCCCTCGTAGTGCATACAACCGTTCCGGTAGGGGGTTGTGGTAGGAATTGCACATACGTACGGTACCATGGATTACTTCTCGCACTGCGCATGCCACCAAACCATCGGGAAAAATAGGCAGGAATATTTTTTTTTTCGGCATGACCATTCCGAACAATTAACACAAGTACGTCATGAAGGGGGGGGGGTTAGAGTGAGAGAGAGAGAAAGCAGAGAGGGGAAAGAAAATTGGCTATCCTCAGGCACATATGCAAGGTACCGATCACTTTATTTAATCGATTCCCACCTTAAGTAAACGCTTCCAGTATTTGAGTTTCAAAAGTTCGTTACCCCTGATGACTTGGTCAATGATCATCCCGCGTCAGAACAGCAGCACACCCAGAGAAAAAGATTTCGCTCTCGGCGCACGGACCAGAGGGTATCGTCATCGGTCGACACGTAAACCCCTGCCGTAATGCAGAGCCGCAGCCATGTGTCTATCGATAACAAAAAGCCCACGGCATCTTCCGGCAGTCAGGAAAAGAAGAAGAAAATAATATAACTGAGTCGCGCCCAAAGCGAGAGTGACGATGATGATTTAGGCGACTATCTGATTGAGAGATCATGCAGCTATGATTCCAATGGGGGTGAGTCTATCGCAACGTCCGTCCATTCATGGAGAGTGGCTTTCTTGGCGCTGCCTCTCATCCTGCCATTAGACGCCCGGCCCCCATGGTCCCTTCAACGCCAGCACCTGAACTCTCGAGCGTCAGCAGCAGGGTTAGGTTTGTCGATATCTCCGAACAAGTACCCCGTTTTCAAACCAGTATCATAGAGACGTGTAAACGTCATAGACTGCTGTACAGGGCATACAGCTCAAGGGGTGTTTCGGTATCTCTCGGGTGCTTCTCCGATGCCCCAAATATTGGAATTCCTCTCTGGGATATTTATCAAGGCTTGGTTCGTGGAGTTTATCGCTTATGCTGGTTGCGACCGCAACCAGCAGTCAGCATACTTCGGGTTTTCACATAGTTGATTACCAGAGACTCCACTCGTTCTTTGCTCATCCTGATTGATCCAGACCTATTGGAGGCTTGCGGCTTATTCGCCCTTCCGTGTGGTTCCGCACAAGAGTCATTGTATATCACTCGAGGAGCACCACAGGGTGGTCCAAGAAGTGCTGCCACATCTGGCCTGTCTACAATTTAACAGCCCAATCCTCTTTCTAGCAAGAATCTATACTGAGTGTAACTTTTAAATAGGGCTAGGTTTAGATAAACAAGCTTTCAGACATCAGACATTGAACCCAATATAATCCTTTGATTTCTAAGAAATTCTCTAGCAGACAGCATTTGTGTCAGCCTTTATGCTAGGCCCTACGGACATATTTCTTCTCCTGTTTCTTCTGCTCCCTCGTTACCTTGCACCTGACCCTACTCCCCACTCATCTCAACACATTCTCCCTCTCCCTCTCTACACTCAAACTCTACACCCTTTCTAATGTCGTCATACCTCGAACCACCCCTTGGGACGTGTAAAATATACCCCCCTCTCACCCCTCACATGACTCTCCCTGCACCCGTCAGAACATACCATTCTATACTACTACAGGAGGAAACGCAACCTACTGATACGAACCCTCCTAGATTCAAGTTTCAGAAAAAAAAAAATGGTTTATGAGAATGTAAGAACAGCAGTTTCTCAGGCTTAAGAAAAAAAAAAAAAAGAAACCATTCCAAGTAAGCTATTGGGGGTGTGTGTGGACGATCCCTTAGGTTTCCAAAAACCGAACACCTCATACGTTCCCAGCAAATACTTTTCAACTCCCTAACCCCAGTTGGCGAAAGGGAAAATAAAAAAATAAAAAATATATGCATGCATGTCTCATAGGTTCAGCGGTCAATCATGTTCCATCCGAGATCCTCACGAACCATTATTTTTCCACGCCAAGAAACCCAAACTGCCGGCTGGTCTGGTCGGCTTCTATACCTGTGGGGGGGGGGAGGGAGGGAGGGAGGGAAGGGTTGCAGTGAAAAATATAGCAACAAGGCTTCCAGAATATTTTATTTTTCTCTCCTACCAGAGGAGGGGGGGGGGGTTGTCCAATGATAGATAGATCGTGGAGTAGATGTATGTCTCAGCTGCGTATGCCCTAACGTCAGGTTTTTTTTTTTTCTTCCTTTCGATCAAGATAGTCATTTCCCCGATAACTATTCTGACTTCATCCATGTTGCACTTGGGTCCAGCAATCAAGCAATCGGAGGTGGGATATTGGAGATGTATGGGTTGAATGAAACAGCCCTTCTGGTCTTGTTGTACATAATTCTCTCAAAGGATTCAGGTTCGGAGTAGTATACTCCGCTGGCTGAAGATGATACATTAAAAAGAGGGAAAAAAAGAAACTAGTTGGATTTTCTCTCTCTTTCCTAGTGGAGATCTTTCGGTTTAAGAAACAATTCATGAGAACAAGTGGGGGGGGAGGGAGCAACGAGGACTGGTATTACTAGATGGCCAGCACGGTAGAGAGAGAGAGCCCAAGTCAAAACATTATCCAGCCAATACCTCACAAAAAAACGCACGGATAATTGCGCACAAATTACACCACGGGTACCCGTTGTCATCTCGTTCCACTGGACATTTCGCAGAGTAGCTTAACTACAGCGCTAATGTTTTTTCTATACCAGACCTGGATATACGGACATATGAGACAACTTGCGTACATTCAATACCGACCCTTGACGAGAATTACACACATCAGTTAGCAACCCTCCCTTTCCCCCCTCCCCTTCCCTCGGAAAGCTTAACCTCCCAAACTAGATAGAAGAACCAACAGTCTAAATCGTAACAGGGGATACCGGGAAGGGAAAAAAAAAAAAGGGATCAGGAACATGGTAACATCGTGTCCCTGCGCTACGTACGTGACGTAGTTTTTTTTTTTTTTTTTTTTTTGGAACGCATCGGTAGTCATCGGTGCATTGACCAAATGCCATGTTCCTCATCTCAATCGCATGTACGTCCAATCATCCCCCCTCTCCCCTCTTACGGTACCCGTTTTCTTGCATGAGGGAAGGCCATCTTCCCTCCCTCCCTCCCTCCCCAGTTCTCAAACTCCCACCCTTCCTCTCTCTCTCTCTCTTTTCATCTACATACTTTGGCTAGTACCTGCCCTACCTCGCATACGCATAGTGCATTAGAAAGAAAAAAAAAAAAAGTGGAATTAGAACCTATATCAGACCCCCCCGACCGACACGTATGTGATCGAGTAGCTACCTACGCACACACACAGACCTCTCCCACCCCCCCGTAATCCTCCGCCCTGCAGAAGAAAAAAAAAAAAAAAATAACAAGGGAAATATGTATAGAAAGAAGAAAAGGGGAAGAGAGTGTGTGAAGGGATAGATAGAGACAGACCCTAAAATAAAATTTAAAAAAAAAAAAACCAAGAGTGGTCATCTCGTAATCCTCAGATGAACTCATACAGCGAAAATCAATGATACAGGGTAAAAAAAAAAAAAAAAAAAAAAAAAGAATCGAGAAACTAGGAACAGGGTAGTTCACCCCACATCAAAACTCCCATACTTCTTAACCAGGAATCGGAAGGGGGAGGGGGGGGAGGAAGCAATTGGGGGGGGGAGAGTAGTGAATGGTGGAGAAAAGACACCCGGGTTTACAAGTGAACCTTTTTTTTTCTTTCCATTCTCCTCCCCCCCCCCTTTCACTATCCACTCTCCACAAAAAAAAACGTCCCTACCCTAATCTTCCACCTCACCGGAAAAAACCACACACACTAGGAAAGTAGATACCGTTGTTGTGCATACTCAACTAATGACTGGCGGCCTGAGTGTACAGTAGTCACGCGCACTTCGGAGCACTCATGATCATTGCAAAAGTAGGGTGAGAGAGAGCGAGCGAGCGAGCGAGTGAGTGAGAGATGTTGTGCATTAGTATCGTATGTACAATTTACCGTGCCGAAGATTGCCTCACCACCCCTCACCCCCTTGCAATGATTAGGCATCTTAAAAAGATGGTTGCCTTGTGGATGGGGCTGATAGGCATTAGTTACATGAGTTATAGCAGAGCTAGTATCCACCCGCGGGGGCTACATGTATCACTGAGGGTTACTTGCACTAAGAATATCTTTTATCGCGGGTAAGGAGGCCCAAATGTAGTGATTGAGAGAACCCATGCCCATCCGCTAAGATATCAGAATAAACTGATCCATACAAGGTGTTCATTTTTTTATTTTTCTACATAGCAATATCACCATCAATATAAAGCCCAGTTTTTTTTACAGATAACATATAGTGGTCTCAGTAATTGGATGCTGGCGCGAGCACTTTCTTTTGTACAGCTAAGCATATTTCATGGGTCATTGGTTAGAACATCATCTCTCGCTGTCGTTTACGTGTTATGAGAATAGGCCCTTGAAGTCTGCATACAGTCAAAAGGATATGGGGGTACAGTAATATGTAGGCAGAATGCGTAGCTTATTAAAAAACATACCACTGGTAAAATTGTCGCTGTCCAAGCAAAAGCCATGCAGTATAGAAATTCGCAAAAAGTTTCAGTTGAAATATGTAGCTTCAAATTTATATCTATGCAGCTAGTAATTTATCGTAAAAGAGAATCTGGACAAAGCGCCCCCCCAAGATACTAAGAAAAAAGAAGCAAAGTACTCCGGTGATGACCCCCCTCAATACCCAACCGAGGAGGTAGTATACCCTTCCAAGAACCCCAAAACAAATGAAAGTCCAAAAGAAAAGACCAAATGATAAGCTGACAGATCTATCATCTACTGTAACTCCCCTCCCCCAGATTTCATCCAATTCGTAAACCCCACTCTTTCCCAATTTTAAACATATCTTTCGTAACTTCATGAGATTTATACTTTCACGGCACCTGTCCGTAGAACGTCTCGAAACACCACACAATAGCAAAGAATTGACAACCAAACTCCATATTCACCAAAAAAGTAACGCTGTGCCGGCAAACCAAACAACCCCAGAGATAGCAGAAATATAAGGAATGTAAAAAAAAAAATATGTGGAAAGAAAGTGAATACCGTCAAATATTTACCAGACAGTGGCCAATCCTCTCGATTTCCACATTTTCACATAGCGCCAGACCAAAAGAAAATCGTAAAACCCAAACCCACAAAATGCACCTTAACCCCAAAGACCAAGAACGTAAAAAGGGAATAACAAAGAAAATCGTGGAAGCATAAGACATGACGGATCTATAATATACTTGATCACCAATCGATCCGTGACCGGTGAGTCGCTAACCTAGTCGAGAAAAAGATGAACTTGGAAGTCTTGGTCGCTCATCGGCCCTCCCAACCCTGGCTTCGGAGCACTCTCGAATCGTTGACCGGTGGCAATCTCGTGTTCTGAATAGGTTCTACCCATCTTTCGGCCCTCAACTTAGTCATCCGTTTGCAGATTTCCTCCTCACTTCTTGTAGTAAGGATAATGTTCACTTCATTAAACGAAAGGCTTTTGTTCACCAAAACCGCATCCTCTTGGGGAGACCAGTTGTTAATGCTCTCATCCATGAGAAATCGGGGTGAGGATGAGGCCGGAGATGGGAGAGGGGTAGGTTGATACGTGTGCAATGGCACCGAGTAGTTGGAGTGGTTCCAGGGTCTTTGCTGAGCCAAGGATTGGTAGTAAGGGTTTGGGCGAATCGGCGACTCCGATGTAGGAATTGCATACTGGGGGATCGACTGAGGGATCGAGTGATGCATCTGTGGTGTGCTTGGATTGGTCGAGGGAGCCGGGGATTGGTTGTTGATACAACTCATCAATAGCTTTGGGCTACTAGAGATAGTACCCGCAGCCGCGGTGGATGCCATCTCGCTTGCGAAAGAAGAAGATGTGGTTGTAACAACGGGTGGTCGGCGGTGTCCATGGTAGTACTTCAAAGTACCGGAAGCAAGACGGCGCCAGCGGAACTGGCAAGCATGAGATGTTCTACCGGGGACTATACATTTGTTAGTAAAAAAAAAAAAAAAAAAATTAATATCTAATCTACTAAACCTACAATGTGTTGCGATTTCCTTCCATCCAAGCCTTTGCTCTTCTTTCAATTGCTTGAGTAGGATATCATCTTGAGGGTCCCATGACATGGGTGTACGAGGAGTCTTGGGCCTAAAGAATATTAATTAGTCTTTGTTTTCTTCCCGAGATAATATTGTAGAGAATTTAATTCTTACTTTTTCCTTCCAAGAACATCGTATTCGTCGCCGCCACACCTGGTGGAATTGGTACTAGTTCTGGGAGAACTGTAATCACTAATCAGCTTCCCAATGCCCCTCATTTTCAAATGGAGGGACAAATTGGACCAACCTCCTGCTCTTCTTTTTCCCTCCGTTCATGTCCGGTCCAACCTTCTGTACTTCAGTCATCAAGTGGTCAAATGCCAAGAGACTGCTCCTCCTTCTTGTCAAATCATGTTCGAATGCCTCTCTGTATGAAGGCGCTGCTGGTGTCCATGGGCTACTGGCAACGGAGCTGCTCCTGGTGCTTGCTGAAGCAGTGGATGTGGGTGAGTTCTCAGCAGACCACAATCCGGATGGAGAAGAAACGCCAGAGCTATCACTAGAAACAGAGTCGGGTGAAGACAACAGTGAAGAGATGGAATGCTTCTTCACAACTGCAGACCTGGTGCTCCTCCTAGTAGACTCTGAAGAACCATCTGCTGGGAAACCTGCTGCTGCACCGGGTGCAGGTGTAGATGCTGCTGAGGATGCGGCAGAGCCGGGGCTCGAGTAGGCGGGAGGAAAGTAAGAATCCACAGATGGGAGCGGGTACTTTGAAGGAGGGTACTCTTGCATGACGAGAGGACGTCTGTTGTATTGGTACGGGGGAGTGGGAAGGTTGGCAGTGTTGATGGGGGGCAACTGGATTCGGGAGTCCGAGGTAGGGAAGGGCGAGGGAGAGCTCGAGGAAGACATGTTTGATGGTTGACTTGTGATGAATTGAGCTGGGGGCATCAGATTAGCTTGATGAGGTCCAGACTGGATGTATGTTGGTTGTATGAGATGAGAAGCACGAAAGCAGGAAAGGGAGAGGGGGCTTCGGAGAATTAAATGAAAGAAGTGAGGAGGGGAGGGAGAGGAGGAGGGCTACTAGCAAGACGGGCAGGGCAGGACAGGACAGGACGAGGAGGAGGGCCGGAGAGACAAGCAGGCAAGCACACAGACAAATAGACTGCACAAGCAGGCAAGCTAACAGATGCACGTACGCACTTCAGACACACACACACACACACACACACACCCACACACCTTTAGAAAACGGCCACCCACAAGCTACCACCACTAATGTCTAACCTTTTCTTCGGACGACTCAATCAGACAGTGGGAGAGAGAAAAAACAACCCAGCTTAGGTCGACCAGCGTCGAAAGGTAGGTAAAGTAGCGAACGAGGCAATTGATGTTATTGTATATTTTATTTTTTTTCGAATTGCAGCCAAAAAATAAAAAAAAGAATTAAAAAAAAATAAAAAAAAAAGAGAAAGCAACTTATTCAGACTGAGTGGGAGGCAAGAAAGTGGGGAGAAGAGGGGGGGGATTTGAATGGTAATCAATTGATGAGGAGGGGCCGAAAGGGCAAGAATCAAAGCCTGAACAAAGAGATGTACTGCAGAAATCGGAACCTAAACAGTTTCTCCGAGGCGGTACTTATTTGTTTCCGCACGGATATGACGATCTCGAGCGGAGGCGTGGGCTTTGTTGATGCAGACGTGGAGGTGGAGAGGAGGGATGCTGCAGGGCTTGATGACGCTCAGGGAAGGATGGGTGCATATGGGAAGATCAGGACGTGCTGCTTGCGTGAAGACCGGATGGAAGGAGGGGTCGAGAGAAAGACAGGCGTAGAAGAAGGAAGGAGACGTTGAGGAGGTTCGACAGCGACGAGGGAGGAAACGAAGGCTACGGTACGAGGAGAGCTAGAGGGTGAGTGGATGCAGCTCGGATTGGGCACAGCGTTATATTCCCGACTGGCCGTCTGGTTAGGGACCAGCAGGAAGAGGAGGAATGCATCATGATCAAGCAGGAGTAGCAGCAGCAGCAGGAGCAGCAGCAGCAGGCAGCAGGCAGCAGAGGCAGCAGCAGAGCAGAAGCAGCAGCAGCAGCAGCAGCAAGCAATTGCGCAAAAGGAAAGGCCCCGGGGAGGGGGTGCTGTCTGTCGGTGATAATTGAAGACTCGAGGAATGGCCGCCACCACTGGCTATGGCTGGCGTCGAGGGATGAGAAGCGAGAGACCTGCAGCTCTCTAGGTCCTGGTGCGTGGGTGGTGCTGCTTGTGGTGGAGCTGGCTGCTCGTTGGTGAAGATACGCTGGTTGGCCGGCCCAGAGTGCAAATGATGATGGTGAGTGAGGTGATGGTCGCCATCGTGGTGATACTTTTTTTGATCTCTGGATGTGCACGGAGCTCTCTTTGCTCAACACCCACTTTACCTTTACCTACCAGCCACCCCACCAGCAAATCATCAATTCGTGTATCTTTTTCTTTCCCCCCAATTACACGTATCATGTACTTTATCCCATCTTCCCCATTTTTTCGATTGAAGAATCAAGATACATCTATTAGGCTCGTCTATTCTATGTCGACCTTTTGTGATATGGCTATAAGCATTTACTATAATTGCCGTCGTTATCTTTGAGTAGCCTGTAGGGTTTTTTTATTTTATTTATTCTTTTTTTTTATTATTACCCTCTCACATTCGTTTTTCCCTCTCCCATTTTTGGAAACCCAATTTATCCTCCTTTTGACTTTTTTTCCCGATCAGAGTGAATAAAAAAAAAACAAGGGAGCTACAACTACAACTACAACTACAAAAAAAAAGGGTCACCAGTTTGAGAATGACCAAAAAATTTGAAAAAAAGAGAATAGAAAGACCAAATTAAAAAAAAAAAAAAAAAAAAAAAAGTAAAAACCAAAACCAGAAACGTCAATCCACGCGTGTGCGCCCCTCTACCCAAGCACCCCTCACTTTGCAGTTGCTTTCCCCTCCCCATTGCACCAAACAACCCCTGGTCATTCCATCCCATCGGATCTACTTCCAACGCAGTCCTATCATCGATCCCGCTCATCTCTTAGCCGACTTCTCTCCCTCTCCCACACTCTCCTCCCCTCCCGAAGCGGTGTTTGTTGTCACTTTCCTTTTGCTACCCTTCTTTCGTCTCAATCCCATCCAGCCGGATGTAACCCCACCACACCACCGCACCCACATCCATAGCCCCTCCAAAAAACACGTTGTGTCGAATGGGCTTCGTCCAAAGCGCTGAAACGAGACTATCTTGAGGCTAATCCGTGTCCTTCTTCCATTCGTTGTACTGTGGGGTAAGAGGTAGGGGTGGGGGTTTAGATGAACCAATTTTGACCGAGAGGGCAATTAGGGAATGAGATGTGCAGGAGGCAGGAAGAGATGCAGTGACGACCGGACTGCAGGGTGCGCTGGCATGGGATCGAAAGAGACGAAGTCTCCTCCCTCCGCTAGCCAAGTTCAAACCTTCCTACGGAAAAAGGAGTGCAACGTTTTATTTTTGGCGTTGAAAGGGCCGCCCGGAAAGGCCGGGTAACGGGCCCGCAGCGTCGTCTCCATAAGGAAAAGCTGGTCCAAGCTTTTTCGCTCCCTCCTCAACTCTCCTCCTCCTCCAGTTTCTTTTAGCGTTTTGCATTTGGCCATTAACCTCTCACGATACTGGCCTTCTGCGGCCGCAGTGCTGTTGCCATGTACAGTTATATGCCATGTACGGTCGGTTAGGTAAACTCGTGATGTATTTTTTATTTTTTATTTGCTTTTCAAACAAGAAAACAATTTATTGCGCGAAAAATCAACAGGAAAAGAAATGAAAAAGGAATTTAGTTAAATATTAATCACGAGGAATTGTCAATGGCAATTGTACCCAGCCAAACAATGGACGAGGGCATGTTCACTTTAGAATTAAAGACGCATGTCGACGTCCATCATCTTGGAAATTCGCAATTGAGTGCTTGCTGCTTAACCGCCTTCGAGCTCTCACGGTGTTCCTCCATTGCCACGTATTCCCCCCCCCGCCGTACCCAACTCTAGTTCTCAGTATAGTAAAGCTTCATAAAGACGGCGGTCACGGCCATCGTGAGATTCTAAAAACTACCATTCTAATCCAAGCTAGAGGTGCATATGGGGAGTACGGGTACTGGTGGACGTGGCCTGGGCTGACGGTATGGAGAATGAAAGGCCTTCGCTTGACTTGCAGTTGACTCATGACGGGCCGTTGTACTGTAATAAGCACCGAGAGTAACAAAGTCCCGTCCCTTTTGACCTAAACGACAAAACCTTCAACCCTTTTTTTCACCAGCACTGGCTCTCGATCGTTGTGTAGACCTGGGATCCGTCGGGAGCTGGTCAAGAGTTCTCCCACAAATCCCACAAAACAGTCTCAGCCGCATCCAAGAAGGGTAATGTCAATCGATAACCAAAAAGCCCCCGCCGCCACTCCCACAACTTACTTGTCCACCACAAGGAACAACAACTGCATCAGTTACAATCACTACAGAACGCCCCGACGCCATGTACTATTACCCCGTCGCAAGATCTACCACGTCAATTGCATAATATATGCGAAAACTCAAACCTTTTAGATCAGGAGTTGAGCGTCAACCTGACTGATTGAGAGCTTACAACAGAAGCGACCGAAGGTAGGGGGTTTTTTTTTCATTTTATTTTCACTTATTGAAACACCGTTATCCGTGGTGGCTTTTTCTTTTCAATTCAAGGGCAGGGTGCCGCAACCCGGGAATTGCGTTGGGTGACTCGGGTCAATAAGGATCTCCGTTGTTTCGCAGAGCTTGGGTTCATCCGATGATATTGTAACCACCTTGCAATTTACCGGTCGCCGCTTTCTCGGTGTTCATCGATCATCTCTCGATTTATTCAAGTCGATCGCATCAGATTAGAAACTTTCTGCGCGATACCTGTTTCTTATTGCATGCCCTCTTTCCTTGGGAGAAACAGGTGTCAATATATTTGCAGATCAAATTGTAGTCTTCCTATAATAGTTTCTCTAGCCGGCGACATCTCCGCAGTTACCAAAACAAAATGAACCCGCAGAAACGTTAACCGAAATAATTGCTTACTTCATGCGAGAAATTTTGCCCGTTAAACAGGCAGAATAACTAGAGTCGCCCGCCGCATCGCCAAAAAACCCCTCCCATAATTTCTTATCAAAACGCGATAAGCATAATTGAAGATTTCACCCAGCGCAGTGACGTCCCCAACAGCAATTGTTAAACGGCTCAAACCACAACAGTACTCAATTGCTGGCCCGCGTTGCATACCATCTAATATCCACCCTGCATCTTCGTTGTAGTCGTTGTTCCCATCCATCGTATCATACCGGTCGCGTTCGAAATAATCGAAACGATGAGTTGTTCCGTCTTTAATTTTCTCGGTGAATCTTTGCGAACCCCAATCAGGCGGAATCTGCTTTTGAACAACTGCCAACGAGAGCATTGAGGCATCTAAATAAGTCGGATCCTAGCGAAACATCATAAGGCTTACTTTATGTAAGACGCATAGAAGGTCAATTTCGGGCCTTCCGGCGGGGGATGCGCAAGAAAATGCCACGGCACTGGACCTGCGCATATTGCTAGGAAAGAACGATGCCCGCTAGGGTACTAAAATCTTTCCCTTGATCATCATCAATGGAGTTTTCTTCATCTTCTGGGAGAGCAGCTGTATAATTTCGGTTGCAGCGTGCTGACAGCGTCTGATTCGGGATGTTCTTGGTACCTGGTTACATGGGTTAGCCTGCAAGTTACCACGATACAAGAATATACGAGTACATACTTTGTATTCAGCCAGCCAGCGTCATCCATTATGCGGGCACAATCTCCTCTCTGCTTACTCTGAAGATTTCCTCACAATTGCCCTTGTCGGAGATATCGAAGTAAAGAATATCTTAGATCAAGATACCTATTTTTGGTTCGTTAATGGCGGTACGTACCGGAATTAATGACATGAGACGTAAATATGTTTAGCATACAACGGGGGTGGAAGAACATATGCAGGCCAGTGTTGGTCTTCTCTTCTCCGGCAACTCGATGTACTCGCTTCGTGGCAATCACGTCTATCTATTGCTGATCAATTGCCCCTGATGGACAAGAACCCCTCTGTTCTACCATCTCAACGGTAGCAGTACCTAGGTATTGTTACGATGACTTGTTGCCTCATCACCAAAGGTTATGATATACCACCTGACCAGGGCATGGCAGCAGTACCCAGACACGTGTGATGCCGCCTCTCCAGTTGATGGGGTCTCTCTTTCCGCTGTGCTGCATTGATCCGCACTATCATTGAGTCCAAAGTCAAGGGAGGCAGGTGACTGATGACTATAGCTAAACTAGCGTATAGAATAACAGCAGAAATAAACCTCTATCCCGACTTGTGGACTAATTTTCTTTTCCATAGTTATGATACGGAAAGCCAATAAGCCTTGGAGCGAAATGGCGCAGTACGGGCAGGTATCACCAAAAAAAAAAATGGAGCTATTCTAGGATTCGCCAATCCATAACGCACCCATTTTTATCGGGGAAGAACTTCCGCATGTTGAGGGGAGGCAACGTTGGTCCGAGCGATATGATTGCCCTGTTTGATTGCCCCTCTTCGGCCCCCCATGTTCTATATGCATACAACGTCAGCGTGGTAGGTACCTGGGATCTGATAGGCGCGCACTAACTATCAATGTATTAACGTTGGTGTTAGGCTAGGTTGATTTGGGTTCGAAGTACTTCCATCGGCAAGGCGATGTACATATATCTATGTGCATGTCAGCGAATAGAATATAGACGTTTAAGAAAAAAAACAAGGGAGCCCCCGTGAGGGGTCGTGGCGGCAAATAGATGCGACTTCTCCGACTTGCATATTTGATGATTGTCTCCCGTGTGCTTCAAAGACGTTGAATTCTGATTGAACGAAGCGCGATCAAGCGCCTGATGAAGGCGTACTAAAGTTGATCATGATCATCAGTGTCGACCTTCTCGCTAAGCAAAGTTTCTACCACTCACGGTCGTTGCCGATCATTAGCGGTGCCAACCCTTTGGGAGTAAAGTTGTTTCCATTTGTTTGGAGGCATATAATAGTTGAAAGGGCTGAGCCCCCCTCCGTTGTCCCAGCGATTGAAACAAGTTGCTCGATCCAAACGAAGGCTAACCCCCCTTTCCACGTATATCTAGACCACCCTAGTATCCACATCGGCACCGGCGATAAACCGCCGTACATATCACGCGAAAGTATCACCCAACTGCAACCCCCCTCCCATTTTTACTGTATTTCCCCACTCCCCAGCCAATCCTGTGTGCAGTGGAAAAACAGCAGTTATCGAAGTGGCAAGTTGACATGAGCCCTGACAGAGCATCGGAGAAGTTCCAGGCTCTCGGGACCGGCTAATAGGGTTAGTTATCATGTTCCCATACTAAAAATCGTATTGAGTCCCAGGTTTCCAGAGAAATAAGTCGTATATCTTTCATATCATCGGTTCTGCAACAGTTGTTCCGATATCCGGAATAAAAACTTCGATTAATCTTGTTGCCCTCGATCTCGGAATAAATTGATGTGGCATCTGCGAAGCGTCCCAGGACCCCAAGACCTGTTGACTTTTCTTGGATAAATGTTGGTTACAAATGTTTGACTTGTTGACCCGAGTGAGTATTGTGATTGAAGATGATGTAAACATGCAGATCGCATCGAGAACTGGTTGGTGTTTTTAGAACTCCTGTTTGTGGCTTGTCTTGCATAAAATACGTTGCTAAAGATTATCAGCTCCCCAGGATTGGTCGGAGATCGCCGATTAACTTTTTTACAGGGATTAGGCCAGTGTTCCAGCGTACTTGTCGACTTGTTCGAGGCCTTATTTTATGTTTTTTTCTATTAGCTGAATTCTCCACACCGAAAAAAATCTCAAACAAACACCGATGAAAATCTCACCAAGATGGTCATTTTGATTGACAACGAAGTCTCGACATCCAATGCCAGCGATTTCAAGAGTCAAGTCTAGGACAGACAAATCCTTACCCAAACCCCCTCTAGAAACAGATAGCTATAGTAAGCTTGAGGCATTCAAAATGGTATCTCCGACCCCGATTCCCCACTATTTGACTCTTTGCAGTTTGTAATTTGGCTAGAATTTTTTACTGATTTGAAGCAGTTAGCTTAGCCCAGAATTGAATTCCAATATCGAAGATTTGGGACTAAACAGACCAGCAAGGGAGGGGTAAAGGTCCCAAAGCCCAGGTAAAGCCTCTAGTATTCGATCGTCCCAGACTCCGATAATTCGACGAGTATTCCCAGGAAAGTTAAATTTTTTACAAGCGTCTAGAAACCATCTTTTTGACACGGTAAAATTAATATATGTCAGCGGAGCAAACCACATTAACTACGATAGCACCCGGTGGTCCTGAAGAGCAGTGTCAGCCATTCCACTGGTCGTGTGCCACTTTATAGATAGCAGGTTGGTCAAACCAGACATCCCCCGTAGTCCTTCTGATGGGACGATCATCTCTCGAATCCTCGATGGGATAAGAAGGAAGCCAGACATTGCTGTTCACTTGGGAGCTATGTGTGGAATCAAGATGAATGAAGCTTGCGGAATATCGAGGTTGCCCGAACGATGACTTGTACAACGTTGCAGGTTTCATCCAGGATCAGGGTTTTCCGGGCACGGGCTGAAAGGCCGTCCGGGTAACCGACCAAGCGAATTTAAGGTGCGGCTCTGGCCTATCTCTGGGTTAGGGTTCGGGAAGTTCCGGCCCGCTCCCGTGGAACGTTAACGCAGGATTTAAGCCTGTTCTTTCCTTTTTCCTGACGAAAAAAAGTGACTTCTAAAAATGACCATTATGTGAACACTTTGCAAATTTTCCCCCGAGATTTTCACTCACTCTACCTTGGACCGCTTGAACATCCACGGATAAGGCAATTAGCTACATGGCAGCACATGTGCCACCCGCACTGTACACATATTGCGTTGAGTTGCCATACATGCAACTACATGCGGATTCTATAGCAGAAAACTGCATGACTAGGGAAAAGTCGACAAAAAAAAAATTTATTTTACGAGTTTATGTAATCGCCCCAATTCATGTGCTGAGGTAATCTTTAAAAGTAATCTAGCATCTGTCACATTATGACGATATTTATCCGTATAGATTACCAGACAGAACGGGCTTCCATAAAATCTCTTACTATTACTATAAAAAGAACCTATTGGCCACCGGCTTTATCTCTTACGGGAAAAAACTCTCCCGACAAGGTAGAAGAAGATCAAGCCTGAAGGAAAATTTAAGCAAGTCTATTGCGCGTTTCGTTCACATGTCTTTGTTAAACAGCCTATAATGATCGTCCGTTCTGCGCGGAATGCATAGTTAAACTTGAAATTTGAGCTCAATTTCAAGAAATTTATTTCCAATCGCATCGGAGCGCGAAACGATGCGTTGTTCAGTCTGCACTAAACAATATAGCTCCGATTTCCCGATTCTTTCAGGTACATGTACATACGTACCTCACGTCTATGACTTCGTAGTTCATCTGTGAGCAATCAAAGTCGGGATGAAAGTTCCTCCCATCAACCAAAGGTTTCAGAGTAGGAACTGAATATACTCAGACATTGTCCGAGTGCTCGGTGGTGTTTCGGCCCGTACAAAAAAATACCAATGATTGTGAACTCTGCTTCTGCAACCGAGAATACACGGGGTAGTCTAGAGTATGCAGATAGCTACACATTCAATGTCTCTTGATACGTACTACTGGAGTGAAGGGCGAACAGCTCATACCGTGCAAGAGATCGTGAGGTCGCAGACGATCTGTTTCTACTACAATCAGCGCGGGCAAAATCAGCCACGCCTTCCTTAGCCTAGGAGTCTACTGACTTGTCATAATACAGCGCTAAACGCGGGGTCAGACAAACCAAATAGTTCTTATGATAAGTATGTGCGTACAGGTTTATCGACTGCTCTACAGCCAATTGCACATATCCGGGTTCTGTGCTTGTCCTTAGGGACATGGCCGAACCTGATTCACAATGAATTGGTTCATCGGGTGTCAATCTAGGGCTCACCTGGATAACTGCAAGGCTGCCACTAGCTAGGAAGTTTTTTTCTAGGCTTTGATCGCATCAATGGAAGCTCTCGTAGTTACGTATTCCACTTGACTGCGCGCCGGAGGAGGGAGTGGGGCAAAGCAGGTTTATCCTCGTATGATCATGGGAAAAAAGCATCGACGCCCAGTTCTTGCGTACAATTATTGCGCTGTTTTAACAGCAAGTCAAAGCTGCAGTCAATCTCCATTTGATCCATGGATCCAACGAAGGGCATTGGAATATTTCAGCAAGTTAGACGTTAGCCCGGCTCAGATCATTGAGGGGCAAAGACTCAGGCTCCCGATGTCCATGTGACCCCATCTCCGCCGGGCCCACCGAATATTGCCGTATAGAGGAGTCAATCATACGGAATACGTGATGGCCCGGCAGCATCTAGACTGGGCCGAAAATCACTCACTCTCAGTTTAAACGATTTCAACCCCCAGGCCGTCGTGTTTTCAAAAAAGTACTCTTTCCTTTTTCTCCCCACGAATCCCCCACTTCTGTCACTTGTTGTAATATTTTTCGGTGGTGCCTCACCAGTAGACGGTGGCAAAATAGCCAGCTACGGGATTTTCGGTACAGCTGGGTTGGATTGGGGGTGTTTGACCCGCAAATCCCCCACATAGGGCGCAGGATCCGAGCTTGTCAGAACGCCTAACGGTGAAAGATCTTATCCCAAAGACACACCAAGTGCATTACTGCCAGCGATTTAAAACTATGGCGACATACGGGATCCCAAACCTGCCAACTAAGTATACAGAGAATGAAAATATAGTATTACGATCATGCAGGTGAGAGGTAGCCCACCAAATAGATCGGGCATTGAGTATCGTTCAGGGTCCTTCGGGGCACGGATACATTTACATGGCTACAGTAATTGTCGGTTACATTTACGTACAAGCTGGACGTGGCGGGGCAACAAACTAATAGACATTCACTGATCGTCAGGAGAGTTTGTTTCAAAACGTTTCTTGTAGCGTGTCGCCAATTATGTGATTGAGAAAAAATATCAGAATCATTTCTAGACCCGGTACTCAATATTTCCGTCGAATTGGCTCAGCTCTTTTATTGGAGAGTCTCGGGTCTAAGATAATAGTATATATGATATCGAGATGGGACCCCCCCTCCCTTGTAAAGGATCTGATAGGTTTGCAAGCTTGGGGGTGCCATGGAATACCATCGTAATTCATAGTCTTTTCCATTCAAACCCCGCCAGCAGTTTTAGTATACCTGTCCTGAAACCGCAAAGCCGGCAATTATTACAAAAATGTGTTATATAATTTGTAATTCTGCAGCCGCAATAGCTTTCCTGTAAATCTAGGATAACAACAGGATTCTAGACATCAGAAGAGCGGCGAGTGATGGCCCGTGAAGCCAGTGAAAGAGGATCATATGACCCTAAATAGGGTCCTTCTGCCAAATATACTGATATGCATGCATTTGAAGCCATTCCGCCGCTTTATTCCGTAACTCCACGGGTTTTGACTCCATCGGTGAATACTCATTCAGTAAAGTGCCTTATTACTGGTCAAGCGAATGATAAAGCGCTTTCACGTGCGCATAAAATCTGTCCTTGGAGATTGGCGTATGAAAACTTAGGAAGATCAGATTGATCTGACAGACCCCGCTCCAGCTCTGGATCTTTCTGGCTCGAGAGAAGGCTGCCGACCCCTAAAAGCGGAGCCGTGTCTATTTCCAGCACTCTCACATATTTATAGACACGGCGATGCATACCGTGATCGTGGGTTCCCTAACGGCTTACAGAGAACTACCCTGTGGTCTACTACAAAGGAACAAGATACGAAGATATGCTGTTTTTGTAATACACGCCTGTGATGGGGTTTGTGGTTTGAGGTTTTGCGGCTCGACGCCGAGTCGTCGAAGTCGCGACTCTTGACGTGAGAGGTTCGTTTTAACTGGATACTATCCCTTACAATGTTCCACGTCGCGGATGCCGGGACGACGTCGGGTATGCATGCCCGGAGCGGAGGATCAGTACCGCTGTCCAAAAACCGTTCAGGCTTATCAACAGCCCGGAAGATGAAACATAAGACTCCAAGCTCAGCCGCGGGAAATCCGTAACTCACCTCTCGGTCTCCCGTTCCCCGTGTCAATTCCTGGTGTCCCGGCTTATATTCTATGTCCGCGGGCCTCCCTGAGCTATCAAAAAACAAAAAGAAAAACAAATCCCTGGGCGAACACTCGCAAACCAGCACTCAGTAGATAGTACGCGATGGTACAGGGCTCTTATGGCTCGAGTTGCGATCTTCCAGATTTCCAGATCTGGTGATTGTGTCACCCTGTTCAGCAGGTCTCGGCCTCCGGTTTTCTGTGTCATGTGTTGTGTATCCTGCCAACATGAGCAAAGGTTGGAGCTGAAATATTTGCTGTAATAGTGAATTTCCCCCAAAAAGGCAGCTCACTAGGATGACAAACGCTTCATGATTCAGAAAAAAGTAATCAAGGTGAAGTAGATATAAGGCCTACAACTTGTTTGGTTGATAGTTGTCTCAGAATTTGCTAATTTACCAGGTTCTCAACTGTTTCGCATCCAAAACCTTTCCCAGTGCACACTGGGTATAAACGCAAGGGCCTCCCTAGCAAAAGAACAGCGAAACGGCAGACTTCAACCTTACTACTGATATTTGCTTTTCTTAAGAGAATCCTGCCTCTTGATTTCTCTATAAATGATGCACAGCGCAGTAGCCAACAACCTTGGCGTTTTGCTTTTTAAAGCTTCTACTGGTCATTTCCAATCACTCGAGGTCGTTCGTTAGTAGCACGTGATGGACGGCACATCTCTATCCCCTTCCTGACACCTTTTTCCAGTAGTTGAGGGTTTCTGAAGTGTCAGGCAGGAGTCTATTGGAGCATTGAGGTCCCGTCTTGAGTCTTACGTATGCCAACACCCCTTCTAGCGACTTGTACCAATTAAGTGTAACAATTTGCAACAAATTGTTTTAGGTACGCATTGACCAACAAAGGTGGATGTATGGATAGCGCTGGCCTACTTCAATGTACCTATGATTAATCTACCCATTCATTTACTTACTTCAATAGCTCAACCTCCAGAATTCCGGGTGATATTCCATGAAGCCACCCGCACACCGAGTTATATTGCACAGAACTAAAGAGAGCACATTTCTAAAGCCTAGTGTCTTTATTCCATACTCCTATATTCTATAAGTCTAAATAAATCCTAAGAATAGCCCATATATAATGAACGCTCGAAATAAGTGCCCAACGGTCATGTATTTGTTCTGGCCCGCTGGGGGGACGTGCCCGTTGGGGGGACCCCATGGGCGAGCCAACAAAATATAGCCTAATTAATACAGGCACACTCAAAAGAATAAGAATAATAGCTAGAAAATATGAATCTATCTTAAACTATATTTGAGATTTTTTGGATTTTATACTATGCTTTATTAAACCTATAGGAGGCTGGAAGCTTTGTCCTGAGTGTTTTTTTGTAGCCAGGTTTTTTTTATGTTGTTACCCATAGAGGGGACGTAGGCTGGCCCATAGAGGACGCCCCCACAACGGGCCAGAACATATTTATAATTAATTCATTCATTCGAGTGGTCAACGATAAGTACGATCCGTAAAAGGAGGTAGAAAAATGTAGAAAAGGAAAATTAATAAGCTTATGCAACGTTCTGTAGTATATGCTATTGTACTGTAGGAATACTAGAACACTATTATTCACTAGCGTTCTTCTAACCCCCACCATTTAAGGGTTTCAACCCTCATTACATATATATTGAATGGCCGTAACTCTACTACGGCCTATTAATACCGATGCCTATATAGAATACAATACCATTCTCTGACAGGAGGTATCCACTCGACCTTACAGGTGTACGTAAGCACGACATTATCATTGGCCCAATGCACTTAAGATTCCCGAGTGATCTAATATGATCCATATAAACAATTTATTCATTAAATACCAAATTTATAATAGATACTAGCACAAGATTAAAAAAAAACCATAGAAATAAAAATAAAAATTCATTTAGCCTTCATCTCTTAGACTTTCCTACATCCTAGCTCTCACTCTTCGTCTCATTCTTCCTAGTGTGAATGAATGAACGAATGGTACTCGCACTCTATCAGAGGTATCTACAGGGCTTCAGCCTAACGGGTATGGAAAACCCCAAACGGCTCAAGGCCAGTAAGCATCAGTCTCACTCCGCCTCAGGTCCGCATGCCCATTCATTCTTCCCAGTATCTTTCCTCAGTTCCTCTTCAGATTTTAAGTTCCCTTCTTGCCTTTAGACTTGTTCTATTCCATCCATCCATCCATTGCATAAAATGATCTGCAAGCACTACCAATACCTCCTCCGCTTATCCTTCCTACAAGTAGGCACCCACATAGGTAGCGAAAACTACACCTTTAAACTATCAACCTCATATAGACTAGGGAAGGAGGGAAAGGAGTTACTGTGACTTATTTTGCGCTTTGTTTTATTGGCTTTAGTTGCTTTTTTTTAAGGTTTGTTCGTATAGCGTGGGTACCATAACCTCAGGGTTGCATGTACTTATGATAAATTCATTCATATAATTAGCCCAAAGGCTCCATGTATTTATGATTAATTCATGGGCGTAGGGAGGGCTCATACGGAGAGAACCCAAGAGAAAGAAAGTAGGGCGATCAGACAGAGAGGAGGTGATGAACAGGGAACTGTAGAGAAAAGGATAGGGGATGGGGATGGGGAGATTTGTGGGAGGACATGAGGGAAGACAGCGAGTGAAGTTAGAAGAAAGTAAGCAGAAGGAGGACAAGTACAAAGCGGTTAATGTTTTTGTTATTTTATTATAGTTTTCTAGGGCGCGGTGTAGGTACCTTATAGCCTTTTGAATCCATGTACCTATGATTCATTCATTGCCTCATATAATTAGATTTACTCCGACTTTACAGTATTTTTTCACCTTTGCGACGAAACCCTGATAAAGCAAGCAAGGCCACATCAAACAGCATACTAGCCATTCTCACCACATACCAAACATAACTACTGCATACAGTAATGTATTATATATATAATTTACAGTAGGTATTAACCCCCAAAAAACAAAGTTCTACATCTAAACATAAGTAGGTTCCAAAACCGGATTTGCATTAAGAACAAGCCTCTTCACAAAGTCATTAAACCACCCCCCAGCCTCCGGAGCCGGAATATCTGCATCATCACTGATACAATTCTCATCGAACCTCGCCGCACTAGTATCACTAGTACCATCTGACTCTCCACCAGGCTTAACCCAGACAATAGCATCAACCTTACAATCACCCGTATCAGTCGTCGGACGAGTCCCAAACCTACCCCAATTTCAAATCAGCATTAAAAAAGGCCACTCCTAGGGGGGGAGGAAGATACATACCCAGCATCCTTAATGTTACACCAGTGTCCGCCCTGGGTGCGGATATTCTGGGCGCCGGAACGGCCTTGGTCGATGATGAAGTGGGCGGGGAGACCCTCGGCTTCAAGGTAGGGTGTAAGAGCACTAGCATAGCGGAGCTCGTTCCAGTTCGGATTACTAGTGTAGATCGGGTCGATAGTTGTAGAATTATAGCTATTATAATTCGACACATTAGTAGCGAACCCACGAATCTTTGCTCCAGCACCGGCGCCAGAGACGACTTCTTTGAAGACCTTGGCAGCTATTTCGTGGCTCTGTTAGCTCTCTAATAGTATGAGTAAGAAGGAGTAGGATAATACTTACCGGGCTCCAAGTTCCCAGGCCATCCGAGCCAGTTACCGTGTGCAGCGTCGATGTATAATGCAACGTTGGTTTGCTGGAGTTTGGAAATGGCGTATGATAGACCTGCGGTGTATCCTGGCGCGGCAATCTTGCATTTCTCGGAGGACTCGAGGTTGGTGACTAGGTTGCCGAGTGAGTCTGGCTCAAGCACAATCGCAAAGTCTAGGCGGTCGTATGGTGGCTTATTGATCTCGGCAACAATCTGGTCGATGAACTGTTTGTATTTGTTCAGGCCGTCGTTCTCGAGACTGAGCTCTCCGGCTGATGATTTGGCGCCGCAATCGCGCTCTGGGAGGTTATAGATTACGAAGGGGAAGATAAGCTTCTTGTTTGGAGGACGTCTTTGAACGCGGATGGCCTCGTCAAGGTGTTTTGTGAAGCCGGTGATCTGGTGGTTTTGGTGTTTATTAGTTTGTCAATTTCTAGCTCCTAGGAACTTATGTTCTACTCACCTCACTGAAACTAGAAATCCAGACGAAGGTGCTGACACTCTGGACGGTTCTTGTCCTGGCAGCATTCAACTCATCACCGTCGGCCAAAAAGCTCTGAATAGTCTCCTCAAGCTTCGCGGCGTATCCGGAATTGGAATACTGCACGCGATCCAGGAACGGATTGTCTGAATTACAAGCAGGCGCCTGAGACCTCTCCAGAAGTGGGCTGCCCACAACGAGGGCCTGGAAAGCCGGGCTAAGGCAGAGAACCGCCGAGAGCAATGAGAATGAACGCATCTTTCAAGCTGAATTTCTAAGTAGAGGCTTGATGATAAGAGCTCTGAGATCGCAATTAAGCAGGAAGGGAGCTCCAGATGGGTTTTTATCTTCACGCCGAGCAATTGGTCATTTCTGAAGCCTTTGTAACAAAGCTCTAATTCTGGCCTTCTTTTTTAGCTCCCCGCGCGATCCTAGAATTCATATATTGGGCCCCCGGAATAGCTTCATCTCGGAAATAAAAACTGATAGTGCACGGCGCGATATCCCGGGGTTAAAGTCAAATGCCCCCTGTGACATCAATATAAGCCCAAAGGAACTTTTTAGAAGAACCCCGGGGGAGGATATAAACACGCCCAGGAAAAAATAAATGCGGTCGTGATTTCATTTGGCCATCGGTGGCTGAGTCACTGCGGTTACATTATCGCCACAATCTAACGGTATGATAACATGCAGCTGCGGAGGGAGATCCGGGGGGGATAAAGAGGATAGAGTTTATTGCAGCGATGGTGGTAGGACAGCATGAAAAAAAAAAAAAAGCGATGCGGGGTGCCAGGGCCGATAAACCCGTCGTATCGGCTTTCGCTGTTAAGCTTAAGAGAAATAGAGTGAGGCCCAAGCCTCTGTACCTGGTCAGAACACAAAGCACAAGACTGAAGCGTATAGTTCTAATCTACAAGTACTGTGAATGGTGGGGCTTAGTACGACTTCCCCATTAACTACGCTGCAGGTACACATCTACTATGAGCGGATCTGTGGGGTAATGGCTCCGTCTGACTTAAACCTAGCTTGGGAAAACAAATCAATTAAATCAATAAACATCTAGCGACATTGGCCCCTAGTATTGCGGGGGGATCCAAATGCACCTAACAACCTAGCGATTCACAGCTGCACCCCTCGATTGCCGACTAGAAACCCTAGTTATAGGACTGGAGCTATTTAAAAAGCAATGAGGATCAATCTAGTGTAACTCTTATCATTTTAACTATTAGCTGCGGTTAGAACCCCCCATACAGAAACGTTTTTTAGAGCAGAGATACCTAGCTGTCTAGAAATGTCTTAGATCTTTTGCGTGGTGGCGTAAAAAAAAAAACCTCATTTTGAAAAGACAGAGAGGGTTGGAAATACCAACAGCCTCATCTCGGAGAATTAGAACTGAACTGTCCAGGCTTAATCCCGCGGCATAAAGGGGGGGGAGAGGAATATCCAATGATTGCATTAAATAAATTAGCGGTCCGTGTGCTATTGAAAAAAAAGAAGGGAGAAAAAAACGGTTAGTCCTAACTGGGGAGAGCCCTATCAAAATATCGAAATGATACCATTGAGGGTTCGGGCCCCGCACGTTATCACGATAATTCATAATATAATAACCTGACACTAGTGCAGTACGTCTCCAGCATTTGGTACGTGCCCATGTCCATGTTTAATTGGCTTGGTGTTGCTCTTACACGTTTATGTGGCCTATGGGGTAGAGCGCAATGGAATATATGAAGGAGCGATATCACTGGCCTCTATCGTCATCTCCAATCGTTACATTAGAGTGAGCGCCTAGCATAAAGCCCTGTTGGTATATGGTATAGGGCGCTTGACAATAACCTCAGGCAAAACACAGGCAAATCCGTTCCCCCCCCCGTACTATGAGATGACCATCCTTATAAAAACTCATCCTTACCAATAATTCAGTTCTTAATGTCTCTCGCTCCCTTCCTTCCTATCTAGATTCCGGCATAACAAAGATAAACAGATCTACCCTTCTAGGCCCTGATGTAGAAAACAAAGGACGCCGGGCCTATCTGGACCAAAATGTAACAACGAGGCCTACGCTCACCAGCTTAGTTGATCCGCAGAGCCTCCTACTCCACAACTATTTACTACCACAAAGCACCGTCCAGATCCCCCCTTTAAGTTACCCAATTATAGCAACCGAGCAATTCCCCCATAATTTAACCAAACATTGTAACAAAAGAGGCTAATCACACCTACGCCAGCGGCACTGTTTAATTTGTAATCACCGCGTAATGTCTAACAACCTGTGTCTGATCCCCACCGCCAAGTCGTCAATCCAGCCAACAAAGGCCTTATTCCAGATCCTCCCGTGTGTTCCCAATACGGCTTAGAGAGAAAGCAGGCAAGAAGCAAGCAGGCAAGAAGCAAGCAACCCAGGACCGACCCCAACTCTTCGCCGGCGCGTGCGTGTGTGTGTGCAGTAAAACTTAATCGATACACTAGGTATTTAATCGACAGAAGCTCTTTTCTCTCCGGCCTAGGATTGCGCCGCATGGCGTATCACTCGATCCCCTGGCTGTGTGCACTAGCCTCTCTGTACCGCCACAGCTCGCTTATTCAAAAATAAAACAAACATTCCATCTGAGGAAGGTGATAGGGTATATCGGTGACTTTGGGGATTTAAACATCAAACCCCCCCTATACAGTTAGGCTTTTCGCAAGCCTTGTACCGTATCAACCCTCTCAGCTCTTCCTCCGCAAGAATAGTCTAATTATGGTAACAGTAACAACTCGGTGAAATGCAGCCACAAAATCGGGTCTCTCCATAATGGTGCCGTAAGCGTGCATGCTTCGAGGTTTGTTGTTCACCGCGCTACATGAGGGAAAATAAAAAAATAAAAAATAAAATAAAAAATAAAAAATAAAAAATATATGTAGAATCTATGTGGTGAAGATTACACTACGCCGTATCATGCCGAGACGACGAGCAAGAGGAGGAGGAGGAGAGGGAGGGAGGGATGGAGGGAGGGTTGTCTCGACCAGTATCAGGTGAGGGAAAGATACATGATGTAGTCTTGATCACGACGGAAATTTTGACCGCGCCAAAAACCTCCCTCGTGCCTTCAAAAAAAAGAGGTCCTCTACTCCCCCATGTAGTCCTGATTGTAATAGACATATGACTTAATCATGAGGAAGGAAGGGAAAAAAAAACCACAACCTCTCAACTCCCAAAAGGCAGTTTCGAGCTGTTTTTTTTTCTTTTCTTTTCTTTTCACAAAGCCGGGCTAGTAACCGGTTGGCTACTTCGTGAACACCGCACCTACCCGCACAATAGTGTCCGTGCTGTTTAGGAGTGGGTGGGAGGAGAAATTCCATGTGCCGACCCCGGATTATTCAAGACATTGCGTGGCGAAGGACTGCCTCCGGGTCCTGGCGAATGGAGCCAGGAGGTCTATGCTACATACCTGGAATTGCTCCGGAGATGGATCACGAACCGATTTTGGGGGGTATCTCTTTGGTTTTGGCTTAGGGGTATTTTTTCGCGATAGGTGGAAGAGTAAAAATAGTATGGAGAGAGAGAGGAGAATCGTGTCTGTCTGCTGCTAGGCGGCAGGCTGTTGGTTGATGCTGTTTCAAACCTGCGGTCAGGTACCGATGGCGACAAAGGCACGGGTATTTTTTGTCCCTTTGCCCTTGGGTTAGTTACAAAGAAAGACAGGCAACAATGCGCATCGGCTGTGTAAATGATGATCTTGAAGATGAGGTCTGCCCCTTTTTCTCATCCGGAGTGTGTTCTCCGGAATTACATGCACTTTAACGTTGGAATTGGGAAATGTTCTTAGGGATTCAGAGACCTTGAATTACAAGGCGAGGAAAGGCACCACCACTCAGCCCAGCGGTTTGGGATAGATGAACCGTTTGTGGAGGATGCGTGACGTGACGTACTCTACACAGGCAATCCCAGCAGGGTGGAAAAGACGCAATCCCCATCCAAGGATGAGCAGCGGGATACCGAGTGAGGGCCGGGTAACAGGTGGGTTTGTTGCACGAGTGTGGGTGTCCAATGAGAAGAGACATGTTCGCCCCGCTTCTGCGGCGTTCTCTGGCTGTTTGCCATGCCGAATCAAACGGAAAGCTCTCTCTCGGGCTCTTGGGTTTATTCCCTCTCGATATATTCCTGCTAACGACGTGGCAACCCTCACGAAGGATTCACCCATCATCCCGGGAAAAAGTGGGAAAAAGGGCCGGAAGAAACAACTTGAGTCAGGGCTGTCGAACAAGTCACTGTGTAGTGTCTGCTCTACTCATCGTTCTGTCCTGTCTGTTCAGTGTCACTGCAGTGCCTACTTACCCACCAGTGCCTACTCACCCTCTTACCTACTCACCCACTCCCACTCACCCTCCCACTCACCCTCTCCCACCCTCCCCAGTCTATGGGTTAGGTTCTCTTCACAACCTGCTCGTGACTCGCCTGGTTCCTCGTCGTAGTCAGCAACGGCACCGCACCGCCCCGCCACCCGCTTAAAGCCTACCACCCGCAAGACCTGCGTCTCTTCTCCTTCCTTCCCTTCCCCTCTCTTCTCTTCTCACTTCTCTTCCCACAACAATTCCCTCCCCTTCCCC
Organism: Verpa conica; assembly: GCA_033030425.1. Taxonomy (NCBI): domain Eukaryota; kingdom Fungi; phylum Ascomycota; class Pezizomycetes; order Pezizales; family Morchellaceae; genus Verpa; species Verpa conica. The sequence goes on from JAUFSD010000006.1 coordinate 1,852,415, forward strand.
CCCTGTCGGTCGCATTTTGGAGTTTTGGATAGCACACTATATTCTTTCCATTTATCCCCCCCCCGCTTAGGTTGTTGTACCCACACAGTATAGCAGCATTCTCCATCACGCTTGTCCCATAATTTCTCTTCCACGCCCTGTAGAAAAGAAAAAAGAAAAAAGAAAAAGAGAGAAAAGAGAAAAGAGAAAAGAGTCTCAATTAGCCCACAACCAACTATTGCAATGGGCTTTCTACTTCGTCGTACATCGTCGACTTCACGACGTGCAAATCCTACAGCCACCCACTCAAGTCATAGTAACTCCTCATCCAATAATAGCCGCAGTATCACAGCAGCCACCACCAGCAGTAGCAGTAGCAGCAGCAGCAGCAGCATTAGCACAACCAGCACCACCAGCACAACCAGCAGGAGAATCTCAAAGTCTAGCAGGAAAACACGCTCTCGCTCATCTTCCCCTGGTTCGCCTCGTAATAATTACTATCTCGATAACCCCTATCAGCACCATATCCGTCCAAGGCAACCAGCAGTAATGATGGTGCCTAACAGTTTGCTCCCCGTGACAGCTTACTTCCCGCGTGATTACGAGTTCGAGTTCGAGGATGAAGGTTACGATAGCTCGTCATCGTCAGACGAGTCATCTTCGTACTCAGCGCCGGCTCTGGGATGGCGACCAACGCAAGGCACCCTGGAGATGGAATTCATGTTTGGAGATATGGACGATGAATTCATGCAAGAGCTTACGAGGGAGAGTACTCCGAGCAGTGACGCCGATGAGATGGAGGTGGACACAGACAGCTCCAGTACTGCATCCGGGTACTATAATCATTATTCGTCAGCTACAGCTGAGTCCGCAGCTTCTGGGAGGACAAGTGGTTACAGGCAAGAAGACCGTATGGGCGGGAGAGTGGTGGACGAAGACTACGACTAGCTTTTTAGTTTCTAGTTTTCACTTCTAGGAACGTTACGATCGATCTGCATACGAGCAAAGGTGTCTGCATAGGTACCTGGTTTCCGATACAAATCGACAACATTACTACTATTACATCATTTCTATTCGGACTACTTTGTTATGGGGAGATATTCAAAAGGTCTTCACTCCCTTAATAACACCCTTGGGGGTTTTGTTAATTCCTGGTTTCGCAGTAAAGAGAAGAACTAAAAAAAAAAAGAAAAAAGATAAGGAACGGGTTTCACCTCTACTCTAAGTAAGGTTACCCCCCCTTTCTTTTTCTTTTTTTGATCGGGTTTGCATTTGCTGCTAGGGGGTGAAAAAAATCGGATGGCTTTCTTTTTCCCATGTTTATATTTTTCGGAGTTTATTTTTTGTATATTTTTTTGTTTGGGGGTGTTTATTTGGAGTACCTATTCTTTCTGGGGGTTTGAGCTTGAACTTCTTGTTTCTGGATGACGTTGTCGAGCTAGCCGGAGCTAGTGAGGAAGTTTTCTTTTTTTTTTTCGGACTTGTTATAGTCATGCACTACTTTCTTTTTCCTTTGTAATCTTTCTCTTTGATTCTCTAGGGCCTTTTCTTCTGACGGGGGGCTCAGTATGAAACTGGCACGGCGTTTTTGGACTCGGCGTGTTGCATGTACAGACTACTTTTTGTCGATCATTTTCATTGTCTTGGAGTCACCGTTTCTTTCTGGCATCAGCTGTTTTTTTACTCTTTGCTTTTATCTAGAAGAACGACACGGAACGAAGGGGCGGCATGGAGTTTTTGTGTGAGCGATTTATTTTCTTCGCTGGTAGTGTAGCGTTCCTAGGCTTTCTAGGCTTTCTAGGTATCATATCAAAATCCAACTGAGTTTGTCATTTAACCCTTTGACACTTCATTACCGTGACGTTTCTCTCGTGTCTGTCCACAGTTCATCCCTGGGGGTGTTGCACCCTTAGCTGTCAAACACCCATCCCCGCGCGATCGCCCGAACACACAACCCATTGCCTGCTTTCCTGTTCCGGATCTGGTGCCCGGGTTCCTGGTATGCATGGATCCCAATACGGAGAAGCCCGCAGTGCAGTTGGATATCCCAGCCCTAACCCTGGGCTGAACCGAGTGGAGTGAGCTGATTCGTTATTGTTATTCTGGTGCACACACCACGAGATGGCACTAGAAACGGCAGGTACAGGTCCAGGTTCTCTCTCTGCTGACAGGGCTTAGTGCTGGTATGACGATGGGTGAAATGTAGATGTAGTTTCTTTAGATACTTCGAAGCGAGGTAAAGTGTTTTTTTCTCTCTCTCTTCTCGGAGAGGGTCGGGATGGAATAAGATGGGATAGATTCCCGTTTCCCCCCTTGCTTGTGTAATATCAGATCTCTACATGTATGATGTATCTATCTACCCTCCACCCTCCACCCTCCACCCTCCTCGTGGTAGAGTACATGCAGAAATCGCTAAAATCGCTCGGAAGACGTAGATCGTGTGTGTGTGTGCGTGTGTGCGTGTGCCGCCTAACCGCATAAGAACCCGGTAGTTCGGGTTACCGAAATATCGTTATGCATAGTCTCCTCTTTCTCTCTATCTATCTCTATCTCTATCTCTTCTACCTCCTCGGGTGTGTGTGTGTGTGGCCGAGTGATATTATGTGATTAAGGTTGTTTGGATCGGTACGAGTGATGCGTGCATAGATTGGATTTTCAGTACCGTTCGATCCGGGCTTTGGATCGCCGTGGGGAGTTATGTTATTTGTTAGTTGCGACGATCTATCTGGCCGGGAGAAATAATTGTTTTTTCTCTTTTCCTTTGCTTTGTGCTTTTCTCCCGGGCGTGGGTTGATTGGGTGGGTGGGTGGGTGCATTGGTATAAGTGGTGTTACAACCATTCCCTGTCTGCCCTATTACCGCCTAAAATCTGGGGAGGGGGGGGGAAGGGAAGGAAGGGAAGGGGAGGGAAGGGAAGGGACGGGCCATACGCGTGTGTTAGGATGGGTGATAGGTTCGGTGCGGAGGTATAGATATAGGTGTGAAGCTTGACACGTTTGTCATCCGGATGTTATCGAGTGATTGGCCGTGATCCGGAGTATGTGTAATCGGCCGGTACGGTACGGTACGTACATACAGCCTCTAGCAAGATTATTAAGAGTTGGTACTGTGGCCAATCTCCACTTCTAGAATCTTTGCTGAGAGCCTGAAATACCAATAAACTCTCGGGGCCCCATGTTTCTACAATAATCTTCCCGAGAGGCTGTATATAAGACTTGACGAATATCGGCCGATATTGTGTACGAGGGGGTAAGGAATGGTGCGGTGTGTTTGTTAGTAATCTGATGCATTTTGTTAAGATTAAGGGAAAATCGATTTAAATCGTACGGGGATTATTGGTAAAGAAGGGTAGGGTTCTTCTTCTTTCACTACCTCCCCGCCAGTGTGTAATTCGTATCGGAGATTTTTTAGACATATGCGTTGTAAAGGGTGTAAAATATCTTTATATAGAAATTCACTTTGGTTTTTTTAGAAAAAATCATTTTCTCGTCTTGTCTTTTGTTCCCCCCTCTCTCTCACTTCACGTTTCATGAGTAGGCAAAACCAATAAAATGCACGGATCATGTATTTTTTAGAATTCTGCCCCACCAGATCATAAAAAAAAAGAAAAAAAAATACACTTGTCGCGCTGTGACCAATTGCCACATCTTCCCAAGTCTGTGTGGTGAGGATGTGAAACCCAGCTCGCTGGTCCGCCAGCGAGCCGTGAAACAAAAAATAAAAGTGGATCAACAGAGGCACGGACAAGAAACTTCAGCCTGTTGGTGTTACACGGAGACCTGGAATATCACCCACGGGGCGGACCACCAAAAGGGTTGAAAAGTAAAATAAGATTGAAAAACAAAAGTAAATAACAGAAAGAAGAGAGATCCCCCCCTAGCTCCCCGGATGGTTTAAAGGTGAGCTCTTTTACTTTTTTATTTCTTATTTTGTAACTTTTACTTTTCGTTTTTTTTTAAGTGCATATTCTTTATAGTAAGGGGAGGAAGAGGGAGAGAGAGAGAGAGAGAGAGAGAGAGTCAAACATCGTATAAGAAACATATACATCAAACGAATAGCAATAATGTCACTCCTATCACTCCCCAACGAGCTTCTCCTGCTTATCGCCGAAATGCTCCCCATGAAAGATGTCAACTCCCTCCATCTCACCAACCACCACCTCGCATGCCTCACGACCACACTCCTCCACCGCTTCGCTGTCCAGGAGCGCAGCAGCTACGGCATGGTTTTCCCACCGCTCCATTGGGCAGCCTGGAAGGGGCACGTATCACTCACTCGGCTGCTGCTGGATAAGCAATTCGAGATCGACGCAAAGACCAGAGAGCGCGGAAAGACGGCGCTCCAATGCGCGGCTTGGCAGGGACATGAGGCCGTTGTACGGCTGCTGCTAGATCGGGGCGCGGCGATAGATGAGCGCGATAACAAGTACGGTAAATCGGCACTCCATCAGGCGGCCCTGAGGGGCTATGAGAAGATCGTCAGCTTGCTCTTGCAGAGAGGCGCCGATGTAGGTGTCAAGGACCATACTGGCCAGACTGCGTTGTTCTGGGTAGCAAGATCTCAGAGTAGGAATGAGCCCTTGGTGGATATCCTGAGGTTGCTGTTGGAGGCGGGGGCACACGGACACATTGATGATCAGGAGTTTGAGAGGGGGGAGACGGCGCTTCATTGGGCGGTGTGGAAGGGCCATTGGAAGACGGTTAAGCTTTTTCTTGAATGGGGGGCTAGCATTGAGGTTCCGGGGAATGATGGAGAGACGGCTCTTGACTGGGCGTTGAAGAAGAGGAATAGTGAGATGGTCAACTTACTGTTGGGGGGACTTAGAGTTTCGGAGGGTGCTAAAGGGTTTTCAAATGTATTCGCTGGCGAGGGAATAGTAGGTGAAGATGTGACGGATGAGCAGGAACGAGGGAAACGCTGGGGAAGGAGGTTTAGATCGCTTTCAAAAGTCATGACGGGGAAAATCCCTCTTTTGAAGCAACGGAAGCTGGTTAGGGAGCATTACATGTCTAGCGCGTGGACTGATATGGGACTAGGTCGTTCGAGCTCCGCATCCGTGTTCTAGTATTTTAATATATATAGGCGTTTGTATATAGTGGGGTTGGGTTCGTCTGTTCAAGGTCGAGCCGTAGTAAATAGTCTTGATGTGCTATTTCTTTTGGGGTTACGTATGGGTTTTTTTTACTTTTAGAATAGATAGTATATATATTCATTAGGATTATCATTTGGTTGAGGCTGCTAAGATGAGTTCCTCTGAGGTAGTTCTTGCCTCCGGGTATTGGTTTAATATGGTTTAAATTGCTGAATACTAAGAAATGGATGAGCTTGTATGTTCTATGTGCGATAAGTGATAGTTTTAAGGGCCTGAAGGTATAGTATATATATGGTTTTAGTGGGTTATTTGATATATAAAGTCTTCTATTAGAAGCTGTACTCTTGTGGGGGTTTAGGGCCCTTTGAAAGTTAATTAAGATGAGAGTTTTGAGCTTATTGTGCTGAGTGCGTAGATGAGCTGCTGGGGCTTTTCAAATGTCAAGAGCTGATCGTATGGGTGTATTAGGAGATTAGAACTGTCGGGAAATAGCTGGGTTCTAGCCCGCGTGTTAGGATTAAATAAAGAACTAATATATAAATCTAACCTTATTCATCTCGTTACTAATAATCATATTAAATATTAATATTTGTTTGGTAGATCAATTCTCTGACTAAGCACACAGATGGAGAATAAAACCACCCTTGTCAAGTGCCGCGTTCACTTTTTGATTACACACGGTTCCCAAATATATTCATACAGACTTTGCCTTCTGCAAGAGCTTGGATCAACTAGGGTACGGTACGTCTTCGCGAGAAGCTTGGCATGTCTGGCACGCGCCAGATCCTTCGCGCCTTGTGGGTGTTTGTTTAATTACCTGTACTTTGCTCATTATGACAGCTCACCTCGTCACCATGAACATCCTAAGTCTCCCCAACGAGCTCCTCCTGAATGTCGCTAAATGCCTCGAAGCGGAACATCTCGCGAACTTTATCGGTGCAGCTCCAGAATTATACCCACTTCTCCTCCCGGTCCTTGAGGGTCACATGATAGATGGTCGCCCCATGATTATCTGGGCGGCAATGTGTGGCCTTGAAGCTTTAGTCAAGGTTCTACTGGATAATGGGGCAGACATAGATACCGCGACTGAGAATGGTGCAACAGCCCTGCACTACGCTGCAAGTGAGGGTGGTATATCGATGGTCCAATTGCTTATGGATTACGGAGCCGACATAGATGGCCCGACTGGCTCTGACTCGTCTGGGTGGAAATATTTTTATGGGGCGCCCCTTCACTGGGCTATACTATCCGACAATCCAGATGTAGTCAAGTTTCTCATCGATAACGGGGTCGACCCCAACCGGAGTTTTGGAGAAGGCACTGGAAAGACAGCTCTATGTCTGGCCGCAGAGGGTGACAAGTGCGACGTTGTTAGGGTCCTTCTGGATAACGGTGCTGGCCAGTTCCCCGATGATGGAGGGAAGACACCACTACACTATGCGGTCGAGAACTATTCAATTGATGTTGCCACGATGCTGCTGAGGGAGGATAGTGAGGCCGTCAACGCCCAGGATGATCATAGACGGTCATTGCTTCATTATGCAGTTGATAAATTTCCGGAGCGCGCTGTAGGTTCTATTGAAATGACTGAGCTGCTGCTGAGGTGGGGCGCAGACACAGAACTTGGAGATGAAGATGGTCAAACGCCGCTTCATTTGGCTACAGCGGATCTAAACCGGGATGGTCTCGTGAATTTACTTCTGAGATGGGGGGCCAATATATTTGCTCCTGACTCGTATGGTCGCACGCCAATTCAATTTGCGGAGATGAATGAGTACTACATAGATATCACTGTACGGTCTAAATGTGAGTACTTGATAAGGTCTAGGTTTTATAGTCATTAATTAGCTAATCCGTTTGAAACCTATAGTTGGGCGCTAGATGCCATGAGTAGAGGAAGGTGTATTTGGTGATTGTTCTTTTGCTATGGGTTTTGGCAAAGCAACCTACCCTGACTAGGGAACCAAATACCAACAAAGGTGTTTTCGATCACAGGGTTCCTCGAGCTTCTGGGGTTTGTTGTCATAATGAAAGGCCATCAAGTAGCAAGTTGAACTGAAATTATGGGTGCGTTCCTGTTTATTGGTAGGTTAAAGATATCTTTATATACTACTGTCTTGTTGTTTTTCTGTTTGTTCACCACCACCACTATACTGCTATAGCCATGTCATCATCTCGAGTTTAGGTTTGGCAATGCATTAGATGTGGTGTGGATCAACGTACTATGCCTAGATGAGAGATTATGGATTTAAACCTCATACTCCACTACACGGTCTCGGTGTTTTATAAACCTCTTATTAATATCTAAAAAGAGTTAGGATAAACCGACCGTATGCGGGGGAGGGGTGTGATAAGAAATTGCATAGTCATAATCTGTCACTCGGGAATATACTTCTATAGGATGTTAGCCCAATAACCTTAACCTCGATTCCGTACAAGGTCCTCAAATTTTTTTATGTAATCTCGAGGGAGCTATACTACGGGGGGTTTTTGACAGTATACTTACTCCCCTTATACTGTGCTTAATGCTGGTTATACGAGGCATTACCCAGATATCTTTATTGCATTATCACGTCCTCTTCATGGGGAGACCTTTACTGGGAAGTTGGGTGGCGCTTGATTTACGGTTATCACCCTGGTACGGATAATCGCGCCTATTTCTTTCCAACAGCAAACAATCATTATTCCTAGATAATAGATGGCAAGTCAACCGTATTTTCTCACTAGTAGTGATCTCTGTCCATATTCTGGGGTTTCGCCCTTAAGAATTCTTTGTACTCTGATTTTAGTGTAAGAGTCAAGGCCTATTCTCTCATTCCTTCCAGCACCCCCACTCTTCTGGGGAAGGGAAAATCGATTAGACCGTGTGGAAGTCTTATATGAACAACAGTTTTAACTTCAAGGATATAGATCCCCACACCGGCCAGTACTGTTATAGCAATGTCTCTTGTGTATGTGTAAAGTATATTGCGCATTTTATCTTTACAGTCTCTATAACCGATAAGATGGTGGATGCTGTATTGATTGTGTATTTGAGAGCACTTTTAACCTTTCGTTTGTAGAATTTGAGCTGTCGGGTTTTTCTGGAGAATAGGTGTATAAAGAATGTATACTCAGCATAGACAGATATGTAGCGGAAGCAGCTTGGTAGTATCGGTCTAGATGACTAGTATTCCTGTAGGACTTGTAGTAGGAGGTCAAGCTTGGACTTCAGCGAGAAATATTATCTGGCTCCCCAAAAACAATGTGCTAGACACGGTGCTGAGATTTTATCTGCTTTAGTCATTGTAGTGGCAGGGAAAAGAAATAGACGGTCTCAGATATAGGTATATTCTCAGGGCGGGGGTCTCTACTAGTAGATTTCCTTATATGGCTTGATTGATAGTGAGGCCGTTTATACCATAGAACTATGAGCTCTAAACCCAGGTAACAGTGATTTAGCATGGCAATAGATGCTGGGTTGTGGGAGATGGTAGTTATCTATTCCTATCATTATTAGTAGTAATGATAGAGTACTGTTCCCTTCTACCTATATGCACAACCTGTAACACCTAATACATGGGCTGTTCCAGTCTAATATTAGACTGTCCGGCCAAAGGCTCTTTATTTCAGTTTGGTCTGGTATATCTCAATTTTTGACCGGGGCTGAAAAAAGTAACCTCTGCCTAGGGATTTTTTGTTGAGTGGCCTATAGAGTTTTGTAGGATTTTTGTGTAGGAGAAACTCTCTATAAAGTTATTGTTTATTAGAAAATTCTTATGAGTTAGCTGTCTAGGGAAGTCTTACTAGGTTGTAATTGCTATGATCTCTCTGGTTTGGCTAGAAGACCTATAGCAATATTTCCTAAGTTTTCCGTAGTTTTTGTCTTAAGTATACTTAGCCATACTCCGATAGACAACCTCACTTGTACTGTAGTTGATGTGAGATTATAGAGAGAGAATATACATATAGATATTAAAGAAGGATGAAGGCCCTATTTTCGATGGTGGGAATGATGGGGTGGAGAATTGAGGGATGAAGGAGTGGGGGGATGGAGGAGCGATGATTGCCGTCATTTATAGCTGGGGCAAAGATAGGGTAACTATCAATGCCGTGTTTTTGTGTCTTTGGGTTAGAATTTGAGGAGAAGGGGGCTGTAGAAACCATCTGACAGTATTCTCCAAGATTTTTCTCTTTGTGCTATTTGGTTGGGGTTTGTTCTTGGTTTTTTTTCTTGCTGTCTCTCAACTGCTTAGTGGAATTTTCTTTATAAGATATTTTAGATACTAGGTAGTGGTTTTTTTTGAGGGGGGGACCAATATTAGGTGGGTTATACGGTAAATAGGATGCTAAGAGGGTCTGGATTCTTGCCTACCATCTAGCTATCAACTTCTGCCAACAAATCCTAGCTTACTCGCAATATATCTTTGAAATGGGCTCGGGAAGCCCCCACTTGTGAGAATCACTCATATCCCCTATTCTCGATGAGAATTCCCTAAAAGAGGCAGCCACAACAATTATTATTTCCTCATCGGTCTGACTAGCACCCCAGTAGTCGGTGAATCCTATATTTTTGACAGGAATGTGAGTAGAAATCTAATACGCATACCAGATAGAGGTGACTTTTTTATACTTAGGTTTTTGTGGGGTACTTACGGTAGGTTATTACAAGGGCCACAAGAGAGTGGTAGAGGACAGGAGGTGCTTTGTTGCTTTGAGGAGAGAAGATGAGGGCTGACTATGTGACCATAAGCGAGATGTGAGGAGTGATCTAATCTTCCTGCTCCACCCAAGCACTGCTTACAGTTTCATCATCACCCAAACTCTCACTGCCTGGAATCAACAATTATCCATACTCAATCTCCCTGCAGTATCATAACCATCTCTGTTTCCCTGCTCCGTAACCTATCTAGTGGAATTCTCTCAACCAATTGGCTACTACTCCCTTGGTAACGCCAGCTTTGGAAGAGAAAACACTCTTCACCACGAAAATTTCCGATACATTTATAGCGTGGGAGTGGTGGGGATACTAGGGGAGAAGCTGATGCATACGTTGCCTGTTAGCTGGAACTAAGAACTGGAGATCTGATGGAACAGGTAGTTGTCAAGTACTTGAACTTGGCCGTAGGATTTAAGCGGGAAGTGAGTGGGAAACATGTGGGAAGTGGCAAGACTTCATTGGTATTATTAGTATCCACGTCACTCGGAATTATGGCAACATATGTCTTTACCGAACACTATCCTGAGGCCATACAGAAGCCACGAGTTATATGAATCTTCAATGCTACTAAAGAGGCGGTAAACGCTATACTAATTTCTCACCCTCACAACTCTGGATATAGTGTTGTGGTCTATGGATTAACGGCGGTTTTTGTAATTGGGACGATAATTTGAAAATCATATCTAGTCACAAATGAAACACTACTGTATACACCGATCATATCGTTGTGTGATCTATTTAATGAAATAGGCACTATATTTGGAATACTATAAAAAGGATTTACGAAGAACGGCGACTATGCAGAGCTATCCCCTGGCACGAAGATGGGGGATTAAAATAAAGGAGGTGGATTCTCCTGGGCAAGGTTCCATGACTTGGAATACGAGGCTTATAATTTCCTGGAGAGCATATCATGCCCCGAGAGTATCTACGCCTTATATTGATTTGCGCTTCTGGGAGTATCACAACTTGAAGGTATGGTAGTCTGGTATTGGTATTGAGGTTTATTACTGCTATCTAGATGTTGGCTTCGGTCAGTACGGTCCAAGAAGTTGCCTGTCCCGGGCCAAATCCGATCACAAATTATTATGGTGTAGACCAGCATGGGCCGTCTAAAAGGGTTCTCCCTCAAATACATATTCCCACCCTAACATCTGTTTTTTGAAATTTGTCACCAGACGCGGCCTCTTTAAACGCAGTCAGAGATTTCCCAGATATTTTAATATCTAGATCCTCAGTATTATTCAATGACCCATATAGGATTGCGATTCTACCAACTAATATAAAACTGGCCCCAAAACCGGCCCCCACCGTTTATTTACAGCCCTGGCTGTCTCTATAAGGGCTCGGGGCTGGGGAGAGGAGTTAGCATGGATAAACATGTTCGTGATGTGACAGTAATTTTTTAATAGGGATATCAGGTCTGACAGGGCTGGGCCGGCAAAATTAAACCTCTGTATATATCTAGAAATCCATTTACAATAGTAGAAAAGACTAAGAGGAAATGAAACGGAGAATGGAGACTCTAGATATGTGAGAAACAGCAAGGAATAGGAACCTCGAAGTGAAAAGAACGAGACCTCCGGTGGGTAGGACACAGCAAAGAGCGGATTTTTCTCGGCAGCAAGGAATGAGTCTCCAGTCAGGTGTGAGGATAGCAAATACCGTGGTATTTGGCTCTACATAGGGGTTGATACAGGTTCACAGGGGGGAGGAAGGAAAGGAATCCTGCCGGGTTTGGGGGTCAAATTCTGCTTGTGTTTAAGAACTGTAGCTATCTTTTGTTGGACTCTTTATCCTTTATTCAATCTCGATTCCGCCGAAAAAACTCCCTCTGCGAATTTATCTGTTTATTAATAAATTATATTGGCTATTCAATTGATATATCTCCTAACAATATATAACTGTTAAATATGGCTACTTATCAAGTAACATGGAAAGTGAGTCGAGGGTGTACAACAGGTAATCCCCTTTTTAGTATTTTTCGCGCATATGGCTTATTCTGGATCAAAGAACATGTATGCTGCCTATAGAATACGAGTGAGATTTCATGATGCGGTTTCTAAGGACCCTGAGGTTGAGGTGGGGGGGGCGGGGAAATTCATTAGGAGAGTATATACTATGACACAAGACCTAATACCTCTTCCAGTATAACGAAATAAACTATTTAAAATGTTTCTCTAGTTCTAGTTTTTGTACTCTTAAGTGTGTTGGTTCTACGCATGTAATTCATGAATTGTCACTCGGGTTGGTTTTCTAGCATCGGTAGAAAAAAAGGATCCTCGTAACTCCTATAGTTTCTTCACTCACCGAAAACCAAGCACTGATAATCAAAGATAAATGAGCAGAACTTAATCATATAACTGACTCCCCTCGAGGGTATCATTAGCTTTATTTAAATCCTCCATAACAGAACCTCTTTTATCTCCCCAATAACAGTCTCTTAAGAGCACAACACAAACTAGTAAGTAGAAAAGAAAAAAAATAACTAAACAAAAAAAAAAAGTCGGCAAAAGAAAGAAGAAAAAAAAAAAAGAATAAACAATTCTACATGTGATCCTCCAGGCATAGTTTACATAACTCCCACTAGGACTAAACGTTCATTAATCGCTTGCTTCGTATAAGACGCTAGCATAGAATCCACTTTGACCCGCAAAACTCTACAAGAAGAGCACAAGCATACCCGCAACACCAGCCAACACCCAGCTGACGGTAACACCACCGGGAGCCGCACCCTCAAATACCGGAATACCAGTAGCACCGGGAGCAGTAGCATTTCCAGTAGCAGTAGGGATCCCGCCAGTTCCGGTAGGGACCAAAGTAGTAGGAGCAGGAGGAGGAGCAGCGGCACCGCCAGTAGCTTTAGCAACGAACTCAGGGAACCTAGTACCTGGGTTAACAGCAAAGACCATACCGGCCTGGCAATGGTTGCCTTGGGCACAGAAGAACCATTTTGGCTTATCGTCGGAGACAACAAAGTCGAAGATCTCTTTGCCGGGGGTGCCCTCGGCGTTTGTGCGGAAACCAGACTTGACACCGGCGGGGTTGAAGACGCAGGGAGTGTCGAAGGTGGATTGAGTGACGGTGTGGTTCCTCTGGAGGAAGTCGAATTTGATGACGTCTCCGACGGCGGCGACGACTGAGGACGGTTGGTAGGTGAGGAGGAGATCGCCTGGGCCACCGACTTTGACGAGATGGGTTGCGCCGGCGGCGGGGGCAGTGGCGACTACAGAAGAAGTAGCAGAGTCGGAGACAACGAGGGAGACGGTTGTGGGGGAGGGTGGTGCTGCGGTGTCTGTGGTGATGCCGGCAGCGGGGGCGGTGGTCCATATGATAGTCGTGGTGCAGGACGGGGTGATGGTCACGTATTGCACGGTAGTGGAGACAGTAGCAGTAGGGTCTACAGGGGCAGCAACACTGGTAGAAGCTATAGGAGCAGCACCACCGCCTGGAAGAGCAACGAAGTGAACACCAGCAACAGCAGGCTTAAGACCGTTCTCAATCCTCCAAGCACTAACATTGAACTCCCTGCTGCCACCCATGGGAAGTAGCTTATTGGTGAATGAGTCAGGCTGGACATACAACAGGAAGACGTATCTATGTGGTCCAGTGCCCACAGATGCAGAAGGTCCAGCATATTCCATGGCGGGAGAAGCGGCGACTGAGGAAAGCTGGGTGAACTCCTTGACTGAGAAATCTGTCTTCATGTAGTGGAGGACCTGTGTGGACGTATCATCATTCTTCTCTGGGCTGTCGGGGTCAATCATGAGTACGATGTACTTTGTCGATTTGCTGATCGCCGAGGAGTCGCCAAGGGCAAACTTAGGAACTATGCTGGTTTCTATTTTGTGTTAGTATATTTGAGTGAGTGATAGTGAGTGAAGGACTAACCATCTGCAGTGAGTGTCTCTCCATCTTTGACTTCACCAGGGCCGTCAAAGGTAGCAACAAGTTCAATAGTAGTCGGATCGAAGCCCTTTGTGAAGGCACTTGGAATTTGGGCAAGAGCCTTTGAGGATAGGAGGAGGAGGGAAACTAGGGAGAGTGATTTGCCGAACATCATTTGTTACTTATTTTTTTTTGCTGTGTTGCAAGGGAGTTGTAATATAGGAAGGTGACTGAAGCCCTGCTTCGAAATAACAATATCAAAAAAGATAGTAGATCCTCAAGATCGTAGCGAGTGAATATATGAGAATAAACAGAAGAGAAAAAAAGAAAACGAAATGCAAATGCAGAGAAAAGAAGAGTTCAGTTGGATAGTGAAGAAAGAAAAGAGTAGCCGGAGTGGAAATCACCCCCTCTCTATATACACTCAAACGCCCAGAATAATTGGGGTAGAGGTTTACTGGCTCCCCCACTCCCAAGAGCACCTTGAAACTCCTAAGCCACCCGCTTTGGGCAGCACGCAAAGCGGTTACCCAGTTGCAAGTCTGCGTGACAAACATCGTCTTCCTCGTGTCTGTGATGCCACCTGCCGTATGGAATGTCTCGCGGAATAGCAACAAGCACCAGCCTATAGAGTCGTTGGGCACCTCTATCAATAGCGCCGTCGTCGACTATACCCTGGCACCAGCGAATCCAAACTCCCTTAGTTTGAGCCTCCGGCGCTTATGCCCGTTGAGGTCTGGCGATTACTCTTTGCAGGAGCTACATGCCTGGCCAAGCTCTCGGTTATGCAGCATGAGTTTTAGAGTTGGCGATTTGACACACGAGTGGTTGGTAATCCTTGGATAAAAAAGATCTTGATGCCTAAATAGGAAGATATGACTAGGTATGTAGCGGGCGGGTGTGTATATACATAAATATTCTAGATTTGAAATATTTCCATGCAGTGGCAGTGTATAAGGGAAGAAGAAAATCCCCAAGCGGTTCTGCGTCAGCCATGATTGCGCATCCTCAGTATCAGAAATCTAGATGGCTGACAGGATTCGTATACCTACCTACCGTGGAAACGTCGTCATTCTCGCCCCTCCCCCTCCGGGAATAGCTTTCTCTCTTGCCCTTACAGCTATTACAAGTATGCTTAAAGGAACGACACCTGCGGCGGCTGTCTGTGGCTCATTCTTTAAAAGCGCTTAGCACCAAACTCCCGGATTAAGGTCTCAGGGTATTTTTACCACCCAGGCATATGTACGGACAACCACGTGCTGGGATGGGTAGATTGATTCAGGCTCATCGGAGCGTTTCGTTGATGCACGCCTTCCAGCGGGGATCGGCGGGGGGGGGGAGAGAAATTTTTTCTTCTCAGTCTCATGGCATCACGAATTACGGTTGGTTTTCAGGATAGAGGGACATGTGCTCCAGGGGTCGATTCGTTCAGTCAGAATCTTGATTACCTCTAGGTTGCGCGCCTGCGCGCCTGTGCGCCATAAGGCTGCTCTATAGGCTGGCAAAAGTACCCTAATTCTGGCCTACTGGCCATGCGAAAATCTCTTCAAGCTGAAGCGTCTATTCTTGTCGGCCAGATCTTGAGATCTAACTTTAAGATGGCTACTTTGGATGAGATCTGAAAATAAGAGTGTTTCGGGGCTAGAATAGGTTAGTATTAGGGATTAATTGTCATGAGCTTAACCACGGTACCAAAAGTGTTGTTGTTTAAGGTCTTCCCAGTAATGCCGCCTCAGAAGCTTGGCCCCAACATTCGGATCATGTCCCCCCTACTAATGATGATGAATTTGCGTAATGATAGTCGCCCCCCCCTTTCTAGTGCAGCGGGATATACCTCCTATCGCTCACGCTTTGACAATCTCTCCTTCCTCATCACGGCCGTGTTCACTTGTGCAGCCAAGCGAATGGAAACACTTGGTTTCGATTCTCGAAACGGCCCCGTGTCTGGGGTTACTAAGACCAGCATGTATGTTCCACCTGCTAGGGTTAACCGTTTCTTGGCAGGGGCAAGTATTACACGATGTGTAGGGCAGAACAATAACGAGGGTTGATGGTGGCTACCTGGTTAAATAGATGGCAGTCATGATGGTGCGGATTTGTGTTTCCCATATCTTTTGGCCTTGGGGAGGTGTTTATGTTTTGTAACGGTCACGTGTTATTTTTACTTGTGTCTGAGTAATGCTAGCTAGACGGGGATTTTATAAACTTCTATCGTCGCTCTGGTCGCTGTCTGATGTTTCAGATATGATCGGAGGAAGGTAAAATGTCTTGCTTGACGGACAACTACTCACTTTTTTATTAAACATAGCGGGACATTCGGGTTTTAGATAGTGCAGACCCGCCCGAGTACAATATAGCTCGGTAGCTACCTGAATTACTATATCAACAAAAGAACTTGAACAAGGCGAATCAACCGCTTCAAAAAGTTATACTAGAAATCATTTTATTCAGGGCGCGGTCATTCAAAAGCGATCCATACCTAGATGAAACGATTACAACGACTATCACTATGCCCCCTTATAACCACGTAGCAGTTCAGAGTATATATACCTAGATCAAACGGCAATCTTTGAGGAATATTGTTTTTTCCCCTCTGCCGTGTTTTTCTAACATGGTTATAATTCGCTACTTTCAGTGGATATCTCCTTGATTTAACTCCGAGGCCAGCTGTCATCTATGTGCTTTTTGCTCGCTATGTGAGCCCTGTTGGGCTTTGAGGGGTAGTTAGTATATTTTTGGTGAGCTATAGCAGTGCGTATTATCAGCGCGTGGAGTAATATTCTTATTAGGCTCAAGTCAAAGGATAATTTCCTCCCCATTTCTCCGGCGCATGGAATTCGAGTGATATTTGGTGTCTAGAATACATTAAAAAGATCTGCAAATATTGTAAAATTTAGCCGTTATATTAAAGCTTAACTATGAATTTATTATATTTGGAGTGAGTCAAGCATCGGCCATTGTTGGGGTGTAGATACTTGTTTTTGGCCCAGCTACTTATTAATAATCTAGGTTATAACCTAAATATAGAAGAGCTTCGGCGTACTTTAGTGCGCTAACTGGTGGGACTCCTACTGTAATAATACATATAATGTGATAAAGTTATTTCATAAGCTGGTACTAAAGTAAAGTAAACTTTCGAAATAATTCCTTGTAGAGTGGTGGGTGACTAGACTACCAGAGCGACCTAAAACGTCTCAGAGGAATACTTTAACTAGAAAACACTGGTTTGTGGATGTGTCTAAGGCTTCTATATTCCTAATCAACGGGATTCTATGCTTAATTAGCTAGTGATCACCCACACCTAAAAACAATAGATTTCGAAAAGTTTATTTCACTAATCAGACTGTATCGTAATTTAAGCTATTAGACTCATCATCTATGTAGGACAAGCCAAGACTTATTAATTACCCACACAAATGAAATGCTGGGCGTTCGGCTCGATAGGTCATTGTAAGAACCCCTTTATCTTATTAATACAACAGGTCCATATTTTTTTTGAAGGCTCTTTTATTCTGTGTATTGAGGTAGAAATAGTCGTAGTTGCTCGAGCGCTTACTTTGAGTCTGTCTTGGGTGACGCAAAGGAGATGCACAAACATATTCGCATCCATAGTCACTTGAGTTATGTGGTCAATACTACTAAAGAACCGGACAAGACAGAGTAAAGTAAGATGAAGTCTCCCAGTGACCTTTAATTATACACAAAAAAAAAAAAAAAATACGATTATCAATACAAGAAAATTATCCACCCCCCCCAAGACTTTTTTTTTTAAGAACGTTTACTGGGGAACAGGCCACCCAGTGCTCCAGCTGAGCAAGTTCCATCCGAAACGTTTCTGCCCATCACCGTATCCAATGGTGGTATCAACTAAGGAAATCAGTTAGCTTATAATCGTAGTTACCAAGAGAAGGATTATCAATGCTTACCATAGTGATAGTAAAGGACTGCGCCTCCCTGGGTAGTATCAGGGTAGACACCCTGTCCACCAGGACCATAGACAGTACCGTGGCTTGCAAGAACGGTAGTGCCTCCGCCGGCAGTGCAAGATTTACCAGTAGCATCGACGTAAGGTCCACTCACTGACGAAGAGCGACAGACATTAATACGGTATTCATTTCCCTGTGTGGGTCTGCTCGTATCGAAACCTGTATAAAAGCCGGAATTGTAAGTTAAGTGGATCTCTTCCCCCCACCATAAACGCTGCGTTTATAACGATAAGAACTTACCACAGCAGGTTCCGGACGAGAAGAAAAGGTAGTAGTATGGTGAGCGGTAGTATGTGAATGCTCCCTCAATGGCGTGGGCACCGGAGTTGTTGTAGGCGACCTGGTAGCTGGAGGATCCGGCTGTCTTGACTGGTGGGTTGGCCATGGCAACTTGGTAGATGTCACCCCAGAAAGAACCAAAGTTCGCATAGTAGGTGCTTCCGGAGAGGATGATGTTGGAGTCGATAGCATTGTAAGCGGAGCCAGAGGAGGAAGTAATTCCGGTTGAGCCAAGATCAGTCCATGAGCCCACTTCCATGGTGGTGGAGCGCGCAACACCAATGGCGGATGCCTGGGAGCCAAAGGTTGAGACTGAGTAGTAAAGGTAGTAGTAGTCTCCAATCTTTTGGATATCGGGGGCCTGCTGAAGTTAGTGAATCGCGTCTAATGTTGTCGAGATAGTGGTTCTTACCCAGAGATCAGTGTTTCCGGCGAGATTAATGCTTGACCCACTGGGCAAGACGCTGCCCTGGTTTGTCCATGGTCCGGCCAACGCACTGGAGGTGGCAATTGTGATCTTATTTCCTGTGGAAAATCGAAAGTATTTGCCGTCAGAGGTACGCCTGATCAAAGCAGGATCGTGGACATTGCAGTCTCCGGAGCAAGCTCCTGGAGTTTGGGCAATAACGGAGGAAACCAGTGAAGAAACACTCAACAGAGCGGTAGCAAAGAATGTAGAGAACAGCATTGTGGTGGTGATCAACCAAGATTTTCTTAAAAGAAGCGCTGTATGAATGTGGAGAATCGGAAAAAAAGTTGCTGGGAAACAGCTTGAATTTATATCACAGAGAGAGAGGGTACACAAGTACTACAAAAGTGGTGCACGGATATATACTATAAGGTGAAAACAACTTGAAACGGACTTTTTCCCACCACTGCAGTCCGTAAGTCAGCTAGTAGTCTGAAAATAAAACTAATTATTCAGTACTAGTAGTACAGATGCATACCCCGAGGGACTTGATTCCAGCTAGATTATCGTTAGCTACCATGTCCAGGCAAGTCAACTAGAATTTAGCCAGAACCCGGAGCTTACCGGGGTTCCCCACAACACGTACGTACGTCAAGGCACAGTTTTTTTTGTTTTTCCTTCTTTTCGGAGTATTCTGTACCCCAGAATGTGGGGTCATGGACTACTGGTTCATCACCTTCTCTTAACGAATTCTACCGGTTCCAACACGCTTAGGTTAATGAGATTCCGGCCGCGCCGTCCCAGCTCACAATAAAGTGGAGTTCAATCCTCATCTAGCCCCGGCCTCGGGCGTCGGGACCACACAATCCGCAGGTTATGAGAATCTCGCCCAGTGTCAGATAGAGTAACGCTTTCTGTGACCCTAGCCCATTTCCAGCGGGAAACAGCCCAACTCGGCCTCAAAGATGTTGCCGTGGTCCGAACGTGGGTAGTGCTGGGGTTGATTGTTAGGGAATACCCCTGTGGCGCGGTGGTACCTTGCTCTGTAGTACTCTACCGCAGCGCTGGCCGAGCCAAGTAAAAGGCTACTACTCTACAGGTGTAACCAAGCCCTTGGGGGACAGCTGCTTTTGGAATCCTTAAGTGCTTAATAAGAGCCATGTTATGGGCCCTGGTTCTTCCGTACTTCAATTCGCCGGTCGGGCTGTTTCACCCGAAAGAAGCGGAAGAGAAGGCGATGATGCCGGGCGATCTTGTTTAATTGTTATGATGCTTACTGTATGGAAATATAAACAGTACAGACGACTCTCAGTCACATCAGCACTAGGACTTCTCTTGCAATCAGCTTAAAAGCCACTTTACGTAACCAGTGGCTACAAGTAGTTAATCCGTGGGGCTCTTGGAGGGCCCACTTAAAGCTCTCGGCCAGGCGGAGTGTGGGGAATCTCTTCGGAGTTCCCCACAAATAGTGGTCATCGGTGGTCACTCGGGCAGCACCCCGCAATTGAGCCGAAGGTTAAATACACGTGAGACTATTATCTATTCCTTTTTCAAAAGATATCTTACTCCACCCCGCGATTCACTCATGATCTCTCGCTTACAGGGTCTGGAGTGGCACTGGACTAGACTTAAGCATCGCTTTTCTGGAGCTATCACAGGGGTTCACATTCTTCAGCCGCGAGAGCCTGAGGATAGGATACACAGGACGTACCAACTCACGAAATCTAGAGACCCACAGTTCCGGGTCATTTAGCTGTCTCCACTACATACTGTGACTGCCATTGTCCGGATGAGCTTTAGCCGGTGGGCCCCCACTATCAAGGCCCGTATCGTGAATTCTTCAGGTAGCTGTATTACTATACGCGGTTTCTGTTGAGCACGTATTCTCCCCCCCTAGACAACTTGGGGCCTGTGGTATTATTATCAGGGTTTCAAATTAACAGGGTCAAAATCCGATGATGCCGCGATTAATCATATAATGAAGACGCTATTTATACCGAGTTATCTATGGTGAGACCACTCTAAGAATTCCTGCCTGGCTTTGGGGGTTTCTTAATTGTAAACAGAGTGGGCAGTGTTTAATATCTTTGAGTTCCTGTGTTATATTACACCGTCAGGGCTGAAGGGATAATGCTTAAGTAAGGGTATATAGAATACCAGGTTTAAGAACTATAGATGGTCAGGCCATGGCCATCAAATCTTTATTTCCTAGCCCTGCTGTACTTTAAATGCGCGATATTTCTTCTACAGCCCTTGATTTGATTAATTGGTGCTTGTAAAGATCAAAGTAGGCACCAGGCATAATCCCCGTATGAGGATTTGCAACCGGTGGCAAAGTCGTATTCGAGCATGGAATTCTGGGTTTCGGGATTAACTGGCGAGACCCGTTTTTGCGCCAAGGGATTAAAAAGAAAGTGTGGATAGAAGATCTTACCTGAGAAAAGTTTAGCAACAGTGATTTTCGCTATTTCTTATTTCAACCTCTTAGCGGTATGCTTCTCAAACACAGGTTCTTATCTCTTAGGTGGAAAGAGCTCAGTATGTAATGATAGAGTTTCACTCGTTAGATACAACTGAATGATTGGGTATGGCTCCCTAGTAGGGTATACTCTCTCGTGTAACGACTGAAGTATAGTTATAAACGTTTGAGCTTGAATGAATGAATGAATTTATCATAAGTACATGCAACCCAGCGTTTGAGCTTGTAGAGTTGACCAGCTAAGTATCTACTATCATCTCTGTAGTAATAGGTAAAGAAATGCTCTGGCTTTGTACATCATTCTTGAGATATCTGTAGTAAATTGTGAAGAATTATAATTTGATAGATGCGTAGCTGACCGAAAGAAATAGATAGGTAGGTATCAAAGTGCTCAGGCGATAAAGAGAATATGAAATATGCCGCAAAGAAACAGACCTGGGAATGAAAGCAAGGTGGTGATTGGGGTGATACTAAGAATTGCGTTGATATGGAAGTAGTTGAAGCTAGAGAGTTATATATATGGTGGTACAAACAGGTTAATGAATGAATGAATTTATCATAAGTATATGCAACCCGGAGGTTATGGTACCTGTACAAACAGGTGAGGTGGTGGTGGTGACGGAAGCAATTACAGATAATCACAGGGCGAGGATCCTCTCGATCTTGGGATATATATGACTCCCTGGGGAGGGGCTGACAAATTGGTTTGAGGGAATAATTCTATCTAATCCACCGCCGGCTCCTCATCTTACGGTTCGTGTGAAGGGTGAAGGTTGTTCGCCCTCAGGCTCCATTAATATGCGCCATTCGAGTGGCTCAGCACCATTTTCTAAGAGTAGTCTTGCCACCTCAGAGTGTAGACCTTCTTCCGCTGCTTGTATCGCGGTTTTACCCCAGAAGTTGCATGGCTGAGCATTAACATCCGCGCCATTCTCCAAGAGTAGTCCTACAATATCAAGGTGCCCACCCTCTGATGCTGCTTGGAGCGCTGTTCGGCCGTAAGCGTAACATGGACCGGCATTAACGTTGGCATTTTTCTTCAAGAGTAGTTCCACGGTCTTGATATGGCCATGTTGCGCTGCTGCTTGTAGCGCTGTTCGGCCGTGCTCATTGTATGGTGTAGCATTGACATCCATACCATCCTCTATGAGTATATTCACTATTCTAGGGTTTCCGACCTCCGCTGCTCTTTGTAACAAAGTCAATCCATGATGTCTCCACTCACTTTTGCCACTCCCGGCCTTTGCCCAAATCCTAAGGAGTACTTTGCTGAGAAATACATATCCACTCGAAATAGCCGTATCTACTAAGGGTATAGGATCTGTATCAGGAGGCAAAACCTCCCTAGGATCCATTTTGGTGAGCCCTCTGTAGTGCATGAGCATCTTGTTGGCAACCTGGAGACTAACATCAACTCCCAACGACAGTAATTGACTTTGGATAGCCCCATAATCAGCCAATAAGTCGGATAGGTCTAATAGCCATTCGCTGTCGAGGGCGTCTTCTGCAGATATTCGGGAGTGAGGGTCGGCAATCAATAGCTGTCTGACAATACAAATACAGTCGTTACTAACTTTACAATTTTCTAATGCCTCAGTCGGGAGACTTATTTGGCCGGAACAGAATTGTGTCAGGACCATCGTATCAACCTCTAGTAAGCGAGGGACATCTGAGGCAACCCCAGTGTAGGTGGTATCGGATTCTGGTCGCGAGAATGGCATCTTTAAGGATAGTAATTCGTATATAAGACAACCTAAAGCCCAGAGGTCTACAGCATTTGTGTAATTTCTCCCTTGGTGGAGGTTTCGATGTAGTAGTCCTAGTACTTCCGGAGCGAGATAACCTCGGGTTCCGCATTGAGTTTTGAGACTGGTGTCTATTGTAGATTTAGACACCCCGAAGTCGGCGAGTTTGATATGAATTGGTGATAAAGATGCCATGAGGATGTTCTATGGGGGTCTTTAGCGCCTTCTACTAGCTAGGAGAATAGAGTAATTTGCACAGTGATAGGGGGGCCAGACCTGTGGTTTCAGGTCACGGTAACAGATTTGTTTTTTATGTAGGGTCGTAAGCCCTTCGAGAACTTGTTTGATGATCTTTTTGGCGTCTTTCTCTGGCCTTGGCCCGAATTCTTGGAGATACTTCCCCAAGTCACCGTGCTCGATGTACTCCATTATAAGATAGGTAAAGTTTTGGTCTTGAAACCAGCCCTTGAACTGTACAAAAAGATCTTCATGCTATCCATATGGTTAGCACTATTTTATTAAGAACTTCCAAAAGAGCACTTGCATCTTTCAGCTCTATGAGAATATCTAGCTCCCGCTTAAAACCAGTGTTATGAGCGATTAGTTGGTCTACCGGCATAGAAAATCTCTTGACTGCTCGTAGGAGCTTCTTTTTAGTCTCTCTCTCAAGGTAGACGACTCCCTGTCCTCCAGCACCGAGCTGTTTTATGCGCACCCATTTCTCCTTGACCGTCGCTCTCCACCAACGTTTTCGAACGCCTAAGTGTACAACATGATTCTCGTAAAATATTGTATTGAGCTTGTACGAGAGGTGGTCAGGTTCTGACCAGGTGGTCGCTATGGTTCCCATAGATGCTGCTGATATCGATTTCAGTGTCCGGATAATCTTGCTAGGCGCGTAGATGCTATGTGGGGTTATCATCTCAGCCCCGCCAAGTACTTCATGCACATACGACCTATGGGATTTTTGCGCTTTTAGGGGGCCACGTTGGTTGCGCTTTATGTTACACAAGTAATGAGGCTGGGGCATATTGTTGTGAGCTGGGACGCTTAGTTGCCGGGGTATTCCAAAGCTCAGGAGATCCGGATGAATGGTGAATAACCATGGGGCTATTATGGGTTATATTAAATACTGTCTATGTTCTAGTATGTAGCTTGATGTTGTAAAGGTTGCCTCTGAAGAGGAGACTGAGGTGTACTAAGCCTCAACTCTATAGTTGTATAATACTTAGACGGTTGTAGGTGAGGGTATGTACCCAGACTGGCTCTCACAGTACCAGATAGGGGATCTTTTTAGGGTAACTATAACCAGTCATTACGATAAAATATCAGAACAGGGGGAAAAAAGCCTTTTTTATATTTCGTAATGCTGGTGATAGACTGACGTTATGTTACTGCTGCCACCAAAGCTGATCTAAGGAGCCATCTAAGTTACAAGCGGTGCTACTAATCTAACCCTAGCCCAGCTCCATACTACAGTAGACTTCCGCGCATAAGACGGATATTCCATGTTATAAATTACTTATTCTTATATCGTATGCATGCAAATATCCTATCATAAAATATATCATATTGTTATACGGAAGTCTACTGTACAACATAACTGCAGACTCAGCTTGGCACTAGGACTACTGTCGGTTGTAACTAGTAGATGCGTAGCAGTGTAGAGATTCAGTCAAAAATGCTGGTCTTCCTGTTCCTGTCTGGATAAATCGGTCTCAAAACACCCCACTATTCTCCAGGATGAATAAATGGTCTTTATCGCCTCTGAGAGCACAATTATATTAAGTCTTGGCATGCATCCCTCCAGCCTAGGCAATAAAGAAGGTAGCTAACAATGGAAAACCAATATCCCGCAATAAGAGAAAAAGTGACAGTGCGCATAATTTATATCTATCAGCCTGTATGTTCTCTATGAATTACGCTTGTAGGAGGAAACTGCATAGTTTACGTACGGTCCACCGTCACGGGGCGCCATAACCTTTCTTAACACGACCCTATCATAGTTTACACCATTACACTATTTGTCTTGCCGAGAATAAGTATATTCCTTGATCCGATTACCCGAGAAAAAAGCTCTGCGGGGAGCATCTGTCGTAAGAAAAAATAAACGTATTAAATTTTGCTCCTGGTCCCGTTATGAGTCTAGAGCATGAATGAATTAATCATAAATACATGAGCATAGATAATACTTATCGGTTAAATCACGCCTATTCACTAGAGTTTAGTACCACAAAAGTGGATTAAGAGAAGTTATGTAATTGTAATTACCTTTAAGCCTTAAGTATAATAAACTAAATCCATAAATGATAGTCTAACATATTTTAAAATACTTCTGTAGAGTTTTTATTTTAACGGATAATCAAAAATACCTTTTATTTCTCCTTAGTATTAAAAAAGGCTATCTAGAATAAGTAGAACCAGGGTAGAAGGGAGTTTCTTACTAGAAGTAATCTGATGCGGGGGCATTGGGAGACCTGGAGAGCCAACGAGTATGTGTCATTGGGATATGTGGATTCCTGCTATAAAGCATATATAGATCCCATGGTAGCACATAGTGTATCTCCTCCTAAGTATCTCCACAATCTACCTCTTTTTACCTAGATCACTTTCCTTGGTGGATAGTAATATCCGAGTGATATTTCATGTCCTTATTAGTAGCTCATTAATGTAACACAGCTGGCGGCTTATTAATCTGTATAGAGTTAATTAATCCTGCTCAGATGTGTCAAGACCACATTAACTAGAGATGAATTTCTTACGTTGTATAGAAAATACCTTCCCGAAGTTAAACGTTCTTCAGCCATCCTCTAAACTGCCTAGAGCAACCCCGTCTGAGAACACTGGTTTCTCAAATAAATATGCAAATTTAATAGATAACAAAACAAAGTACCCATTGCAACTCCTTTCCTGGCGTTGCTCCTAACCCCATGACAATGCTGAACAAAAAAAAAATATATGTAAAATTCCCAGGTTAAGCAATGCATCCGATTTTCCTCTCAATTGGCCCAGTAATTCTAGTTCTGACAAAAAAAACCCACCACAAAAACAATAGCATGCTAAAACCCCTTGGAAATAAACATAATTTCTAGCCCCCTCCCCGTATACACCTAGCCGGCGAGACAAACTCCATTTCAGCTCAAGTCGAAACCAGCATTCGAGTTGACCGAGTACAGCAATTTCTCCTTCAGTATCTTTGAATCCTCGTACCTTGGCATTTTCAGCAAATTGACACATGTACCTAAATTGGTAATAGTTAGTATACCACTCTTACTAAATTTCAGAGTTAAAACTTACTAGCGCTGCAAAGCCGGGCCTGATCCTCCCCTGCATCCCTAATACTAAATCTCGGCCTCAACACACCGAACCCCAACAATGGAGCCCGAGCAACACTTGTAACAAACTTCAACACTTTTCTCCTCTCCCCATCATCAAGTTCCTTCATAACCTCCCAAAATAGTCTTACACTCGGGTGCTCCTTGCCATCATCACCAATCTGGTATACCCCACCATATATCGTATTCCTTCTCAAATCTTCAACATCGATGGGAGTATTAATATCGCCTCCTACGAGGGTTTGAAGCTCAGTCTGATTGAACATAGAGAGCCAGGAAGGCTTGATTATAGAATTAAGGCCTTTGAGGAATGCGGTTGTTTGCGCTTGTGGTTGGACGGAAACACGATAACGGGAAACGAGGTGAATATACTCTAGTTTATTGGCGTTCGTAACGGGTAACTTTTCACCGCCTGGCTTAAGTTCTACTGTGATATTCTTTTCGCTTCTCGGTAGCCGAGACGTGATGGTGAAGTTCAGGGCAAAATCGGTCTCGACGTCCCCCTTGTTGTAATTCTTCAGGTGAACAAGCCCACGATAAAGATCCTCGTCCAAATCGCGAAGGTCATTGATACCGACGATAGCGTTAGTGCCACCGGGTTTATCACCAGCTTGTTGGGACCATCTGAGGAGAAAGAATCCCGCAAAGGCGACATCGACGAGAATTCCTTCATAGAGGCATTTCCCTACTACGCGGCCGAGAAACTCGTAGCGGCGGAGAAGGCGTCTGATTCCCTTGTCAACTCCTTCTGCGTAGCTCATCGTGCTCAATTCCTCTTTCAGCTCTTCGACGCTTGTCGGGTTTGGGTATAGTAGGTGCTGATCATTTTCTAAAAACAGGTTCTGCCCTAGTCTCGAACGGAGTCCGACGTTCATGGGAATTCCTGTCTCTTCCTCATTGGCATCAAATTCATCATCATCGTCAATATTTGTATGCGTTTCTGGATCTGGGTCGGTGGATGTAGCAGGTGTAAATGCTTCTCCACAAACGCCCGTTAAAAACTCCTTCGTGACACCACCGCCATCAATTCCTGCCTCCTCAGTCCCAAACTGATCTACGAATGTGATCTGTATCGGTTCTTTGAGGCCCTCACCCAAAGACCAAAACTGTGTATAAGCGTCTTCAAACACCCTGTTTCTCCTGATCGTCGCATGATGCCGAGAAAGCCTATCGTGGCCGTCTAAATGACCATCATGCCTTGGAAAGGCACTGTGCCCAGAGCGCGACAGCACCGCTGCCCGCCATTGATCCGGGTCGATAAATCCCCCACGGCGCCTTTTCTGATCTACCAAAACGAATTGGCGGAAGATCTGCACACGAGTTGCAAACGGAATAAAGAAAGGTAGATGTTTGAGAATTTCCAAGCGGGGGGTAATAGCGGCCAAGTAGTTGCTTCTCTGCCGCTTACGTTGTACCTTTTTTGCCCGCTCCCATCGGAGATTCCTACGTTCAAGTGGGTGCATTGCTGCTAAAGCGACGGGGTCAAGCTGACGCTCATTCTCCTCCTCGGGTTCTTCATCGTCGTTCTCCATCTGGTGCCGGCTTTCCTCCTCTTGAACTACTGAGGGGATAAAGCCTTCCATGTTGAATCGGTCGGTCATAAGCCAATGTCCCTTACGGAGAAACCTTCGCCGAGAACTGTTCCTAGTTAGAAACGCCCCTAAAAATTAGGAGAAAGTAGACATACTCCCTAGTATAGACCTGTCTCAATAGCTCAGTCACTTGATCCCTTAGATACTCCACATTCCACCCTTTACTATTTTGTTCCTTGAAGTAAACTTCTCCACCAGTAGCTTTCGATTTGTCCTCACCAATAATATCTCCACCAGACCAATACATAGCAAAAGCCATATTCTTTAAAAAGACGCTCATCTGCTCCACTTCCTTCAAAGGTAGCTGTCTATCCTTCTTCCCACCTATCCCACCAGCGAAAAATTCATCGTCTTCCATGAAGATGAGTAAAAATCCGTACAGCTCGACGAACAAAAGAATGAGATTCCACTCTTCGTCATCAGCTTGTGATGAATGAGAAGAATTGCGTCTTTTGAGGCTTTCAACGGCTGCTCTATAATCCTTAGTGATTCCCGTGTAGATGCTTGTTCTTTTTACGGCTTCCCAGAGGAACCGCACCGCAGATGCGCCATCACTCGTTTCCGCTAGGCAAAGCCACATCCGAACATCCTGGCTTCTCGCAGGAAATACCAGCAACAAGGTGAGGGCGAACCCGGCAAGTACTTTTGCATCATTACGATCGGAGTAGTTTGTTTGCGAGAAAACTGTAGAAATCGAGGATTGCTGTATCAAACCTTGTAACCGAGACTTGACAAACGGTGGCAATGGCTGTTTCTTGATAAATCTTGTCTTTGAGTCTGCTGAATCCTCGTCTTCCGAGTCGTCTTCATTATCCATTGGAACATCCTCGATATCGATTCTCTTGCCCGCTTCTCCAGAGACGGAGGCAAGCAACAGGGATAAAACACGCTGTTGTTCTACGCCTTTATTGAATTCCAGGTATTCATCTCCAGTCAGGTCAATGACGATCTTGCCCCCGGGTGGGGTAAGCAAAAAGTCGATTATGTAGGATAACAGCCATAACCGCCCCTCGGTCTCAGCACCTATCCAAGCACCCGGCATAACTTCCATGGCCTTGAAAAGATTTCCAATATTTACTCCTGTGCGTAGCATTTTAAACCCGTCTTTCCCTAACCGTTCTGGTAGCTCGGGTGTGACTAGGTAGTTGGCAGCAAACACTCTGTAAGACCAATCAACTTTTTTGTTCTTTGAGCGCAATGGTGCCAATACAGCCGCTAAAACCGCTTCTGGTGAAACCTCAGAAGACGTGACCCGAGAAAGGGCCTGGTAGTACTTTGCATCGACAAGCCCCGGTAGTCTTTCAGCTAGCCAAGGTAATAGCCTCAAAGCATGGTCCCTCACAGGATCCTCGCCCAAGACCTTGACAAGTATCCTAGAGAATTGCCCTAGAAGATATCGTGATCGTTTCGGGTCTCCCCCGGACATGTCATCTCCTATCTCTATAGACATCATTACCGAGTGCACCAGGATCCTAATTCTCTCGAAGTCCTGCAGATCCTTCCTTGGCTCGAGTGTGCAGAAGCCTCTCTGGTGAAAAGCCAAAAAAAGCGCGATGCCTCTGACCCAGCTGCCCCTAGTTTCCCCGGCAAACTCCTGATCCCACTCCCGTCTCCATTGGGCGCGCTGAAGACCGATAGCTCTCCGGCCTCTCCATACCCGCTGGACAGAGATTGTAGCTTTCAATAGCCGCCGTTCTGCCTCTCGCTCGGCCCGTTCTTTCTGTGCGTTGATAAGCGATGTAGAATGTGATGATCTTGCCGGTAATAGTCCACGAGACGGAGCAGCAGATTTTCGGCCCGAGAGATTCACATTGCGGGGTTTTCGGGAAGAGCCGTTAAATGAGGGAAACATTTGTGAGATATGGTGGCGATATGCGTGTGTAACGGTGCCGTTATTCGATAGGTTTCGAAAGTAATAGAAGCGCCAGGATAGCTATATCTTACGAAAGTTCTGACTGAATATTCCTGCTGCTAGTAGTGGGGGCCGAGGTAAGAGCAGCAGTAGTAACGGTAGCAGTCAAAGCTTGCAGGTTTCAGAGGAGAGAGATATGATGATAGGTTTGGTGACAAGAGAGCATCGAGGAGGAGGAGATGATGAAGAAAGGATGAAGAGAGAAGCCCGTCGAAGAATGGGGGGGGGGTATCGAGGGGTATCGTACAAGAGCTGCCCCAGACTTGTAAGCTTATCAGTGGGTGGTGTATGTGGCGTAGGGAACTAGATGGATATCAGGCCTGTGGCGTCACGTTCTAGAACGCTGCAGAACGTGGATACATGTATGCGGCAGAGCAATCCTGTCTGGTGTATCTTATAGAGCCCTGTACCGACCAGAACTCTATAAGAATATCTGAAGTGTGAGCACAAGACTGAGTATTATAGAGGAGATGGTAGGGAGGGAAGGAAGTGTAAATGGAAGAGGGAGAGAGAGAGGAAGGCACGTGTGTGGCGTAGCCGAATACTACTGTGGCACTACGAGAAAGTGTAAATTATTGGACAATATGATCAATTGCAAGTATTCTCATCATCTCATACTAATAAGAGTCAAATGGATGCAGTCAATGGCAAGATATAATCAAACCTCTATAGCCTGTACATATCATGACTTGCCCTGGTTAACGTAGAGCAACAATCTCCATCATCACTCGTAAATCTCGAAAGCCTGCAAGTTTCAAGACTCGTCTCAACCCCATTCCACGCCCTCCAGCCCAACCATCTACCACAGCCCCAACGTACAAATGCTATCCCGAACACTCCTCCTGCGGCCATCGGCAGTGCGGGCTATTGCTAAGCCAGTCCACTACCCGGCCCTACAGCGGTGCTACTCCAAGCAGACTCCCCCGCCATCTGCCCCACCAAAGACCCCCGTGGGCCCCAACCAGGACACCCTCCCCCACGTCAGCGAGGAGGCAGCAGCGACTGCTGGTATTACCGGGGAGACAAAGCCCGAGCTAGAGCAGGGCACACCCGTCCAGGAGGTATACCCCCCTCAATTGCATCTTACCG
Organism: Verpa conica; assembly: GCA_033030425.1. Classification (NCBI taxonomy): domain Eukaryota; kingdom Fungi; phylum Ascomycota; class Pezizomycetes; order Pezizales; family Morchellaceae; genus Verpa; species Verpa conica. Next base: position 1,882,899 of record JAUFSD010000006.1, read on the forward strand.
AATAGCTACACTATCGCTCTCGGTATCAGGTGGCTCAAAGCTAATACCACTGTGCACTAGATAATTAACCGCACCAATGAAGGCCGCAAGAATGCTCCCTCGGTCCTCAAAGAGACACCCTCCGGCAAGCGATCATACTCTACCTCAGTCCTCGCTCCCACAGAGGCCGCAGAGACCGCAGAGGCCGCAGAGACCGCAGAGGCCGCAGGCATCTCGGAGATGCCCCCATCAATGCTCGCCGTGGAGGAGCCTCTCCCGGAGGGTTCCAAGTTTCCCCTACCCGTACTTCCCATCCCGGCAAGAGCACACATGAAGCACAGGTACTCTCCAATGCTGGAACAGGTCACACACTTCCTGATGAAAGATGGAAAGGTATGTGTAACCCCCCACCCAAACCCATCTACGTCATAGCCTACACTCTTGAAATTCATCTTTCAGCTATATTCCCTACAGTCCCCAAAGACAATAGATGCTAACATTCTACAGAAAGCAACTGCCCAATCTAATATCCTCAAGATTCTCTCCATCCTCCGTACAAAGCCTGCCCCAAAGCCCACTCTGAACTATACCCCTCTTGTTCCCGGAACACCTCCTCTTACTACCCTCCCATCTGACCCTATTCTATACCTCCAGACAGCAATCGACTCTGTGGCACCCTTGATGAAGATTCTCTCTGTCAAGGGTGCAGGAGGATCAAAGGATCATATCCCGAGTCCACTAAATATTACGCAGAGGAGACGGGCAGCACTAAAGTGGATTGTCACTGCGGCAGATAAGCGGAGTGATAAGAATAACCTTGCAGAGAGGTTTGCAGATGAGATCGTTGCTGTTGTGGAAGGAAGAAGCTCTGCTTGGGAGAAGAGGAATCAGGTATACAACTTTAATCTATTTTCTGGGTGGCATTCGGTGAATGATTTTATGCAATGAGACTAACTAGGTGCAGGTTCACAAGCAAGCCATTCAGTCACGAGCAAATGTATCCACTGATGGCCGGAAGACAATGAAGAAGAGCCAGAGAAGGTTCCCTTACAACTAAGCTACTTCATATATTCGTTCTTACTTTTGCTTTCTTTCCCTTTCCCCACTTTTTACCTTTAGCTAGTAAAGTGGTGGTTTGGGGTGTACACAATTCATATATGTATAGTTATGTTCTTTTGCTTTTGCAAACAAAGTTGAGCTGGTAGAGTATATATGTAAAATCCAATGTGAATTTATAGCTCCGTGGATAGGTAAAATAACGGATGTATTTTGAAGGGACAAAAGAAAAAGATTTATCGGGTGGACTTCTTTCCCGTTGTTATATATTTCTAATCCTCGAGGTGTGGTACTTTCTAGGTGCGAGAAGGTGAAATTTACGCTTAGGACCCGAGTGACTGTCAGTGAGCCTTTTTTAAAAAAACTCATGGCTTCAAAAGGGAATTCTGACTGATGGTAGAAGTCATATCCTGTATTCATAATATATAAGTGATGAATATTCGGTAGGCTTAAATCCTGCCGCAGCTCGAGACCTCCAAGCTTCCAGCAATTGATCCCTCTAACCCTTCTTATTACGTGATTCTCGTATACATCCTAAGGAACCCCCTTAGACGAGAACACCACTACCCTTTAATAACTACCAGATTATTAGTAGGGACACACTATAGCATACTTATTTTATGGTAGATATATGTTCATGGCTTGTCACTCGTGGTGCATTATAGGATACTCGGGTTCAGACCCATCAGCTACATAAGTCCCCGCTGCCGTTCAAGATGGCCGGATTGACATGCGATCTGGGCTGTTCACGGTGAATGGTTGGGTGATTTTTATAGTCTTTGTGGGTAGATGTGCATGGGTTCCCCCTAATCACTATAGGACCTGATTTTCCTGTCTCGGAAAGCCAAGCGTTAAAAATCCCTGCTTTTGATATCCGACTCCGACTCCTACTCCTTGGGAAGTATATGTAATTAGATGTACTATATATGTAGGGTTTGAGTTGTGCCTCGATCGAGGAAGGTCCGGTCTAGACGAGGGTTCCAACCAAGGATTACCGGAACAGGTACTTGTTATATATGAGACCGTGAACGCACCCGCTAGTAAAATCAGGAGAGCACTCTATATCCCATATCTTACTCCTATCTCCAGGTAACGGCAGATAGACAAAGCGAGTGATAATCCATGCACTCGAACCATGGGGGGAGCCATGCGAGGTAAGGAATGTGCACTTTATTTCTTTTTTTTTCCCTTCTCCGTCTCCTAGTTGTGCAGTTCCCGAGATTAGCAGCGGTAGTTAAGGCCAGAAGCACCGGAAATTTGATCTAACAACAGCACGCCCAATCCGAGAAAATAGCCGATTCTGCACGGCGGACGCGCCAAGAGAACGCAGTCTGAACTGGCCATATGTATGTACTCTATATGACGTACCGAAACGTCTCCCCGCCGACAGTCCAATGACGGGAGTTTGTCTATGAACGCTCTACGTGACATCGTGACTCCGCATGAAGAGGGCAGAGTACTGATTACTAGACAGAAGTTCTTGGGAAACACCCCATCTCGTGCTGTGTATGTACGGCTGACAGATGATGACAATCAAGATTGGAAAAGCTTATTTTACCGGGAATGGTGAATATGAGTTTCCTGGCGGTTCTAGAAGAGACCTTTTTTTTCTATCGCTTGAGGCCTGAATGTCACAGGGAGGGGGGGATGAGTTGCTGTGTGAGCTGAGAGGTGACTCTGTGGCTCAGTTTGTGCACTTCTGGCGTTGCCACGGGGTGGCACGCGCACGAGAGAGGTCAGCAGTCAAGTCAGCATTGGGCTATGTAGTCAGCCAGCCACCCTGCGTGAAAGAAAATCAACCTTCGGCTTCAACTCCTGGTCAGACGGACCGGCAACAGTTCCTCTCCCAAGGCCGCTGCGGAGGTGAAGAAGAAAGGCACCCGGCCTGGGGGTGTTTTGGAAGGCCGTAGACACCGACCGTAGTATTGTATAGTATATGTACTACGTACATGTAGTTACTAGTTACTAGTTAGGCCCCACCCTTCCGTCACCTCACCTTGCGCTGTGCAGGGTCCTGCCCTCTCGCACACGTCTCCTCAAAAGATTTCTCCTTCACCCTTTTCACCCCCCTTCCCCTTCCCCCTTCTTCACCATCAGAGCTCATCAACATCGCATAACACAGTCTTGGAATCAACCTCCACGACACCGTTCTTCCCTTTCCCCTAAAATCCTTTCAATCATAAAAAAAAACTTGAAAATTCTCCGAAAACCCTTCCTGGTATCTTTTTTTTAAAAAAACTAAAAAAAAGGTCTTTTTTTTTCTTGATACGTTCAAGGTTAGTTTTTGTTAGCTCACATCCCCCACCCCCGCGATTAAATTTTTTTTTTCTTCTCACTTTCCCTTCCTAGGCTTGTCCTGGGAAACTCCCAAACTTACCCCACCACATATTCACCCCTCTCTCCCTCACTGCCCTTCTTCACTTCCCTTCCCTTCGCTCACCTGCAAGGCACAAACAAAGCAGTTCTTTGCTACACCTGAACGGACAGTGCTAGTGGTCGTCTTTGTTGGTGGGTCTCCATCCTTCTTTCCTTTTCCTACCACCCTCACCCACCCCCCTCCATTCTTATTTTCTTATTCACATCTCGTCACTCCGATCGAGCATTGTGGCCTCTTCTTGCTGCCCGTCATTGGCCATTTGACTGACTACTTCTACCCACCCACCCTGCTGGTCTCTGGAAAAAAATAGAATCGAACCAAGACAAAAAAGAAAAGGAAAATAAAAAAACAACCGGAAAATAAATAAAAACGTCAAGACCTCCACACTCAATTACAAAGTTTGTTTCTCCCTCTTGATATCATATTCCTTTCCCTACTCCTTTCTCTGCTAGTCTGTTCATCATACTCACATCCGGCATATAGTTAAACTAGAAAATGTCTACCGAAGCTTCTGCCACTTCCCCTCCTCCCCCGGAACAGGTTGAGCAGCCTGCCAACGGCTCTTCCCCGGCCAATGACCCTGCCTCTGACAGTGATAACAACGGCTCTGCTGATGCTGCCCCCAGCAACACTCCCCACACTGGTCACACCTCCGCTTCTCTCTATGTTGGAGAGCTTGACCCCTCCGTCACCGAGGCCATGCTCTTTGAGTTGTTCTCCTCCATTGGAAGTGTTGCGTCTATTCGTGTCTGCCGTGACGCTGTTACTCGCCGCTCCCTTGGATACTCGTATGTCAACTACAATAACACTGCCGATGGGGAGCGTGCTCTTGAGGAGCTCAACTACACTTTGATCAAGGGCCGCCCATGCCGCATCATGTGGTCCCAGCGTGACCCTGCCCTCCGTAAGACTGGCCAGGGCAACGTTTTCATCAAGAACCTTGATGTTGCAATCGACAACAAGGCTCTTCACGACACCTTTGCTGCATTCGGAAATATCCTTTCTTGCAAGGTTGCTCAGGATGAGTTCGGTAACTCCCGTGGATACGGGTTTGTTCATTATGAGACTGCCGAGGCTGCCAACAATGCCATCAAGCACGTCAATGGCATGTTGCTCAATGAGAAAAAGGTGTTTGTCGGTCATCATATCCCTAAGAAGGACCGCTTGAGCAAGTTTGATGAGATGAAGGCCAACTTCACCAATGTCTACGTCAAGAATGTCCATGTTGATTGCACCGACCAGGAGTTTAGAGAATTGTTTGAGGCTTTCGGACCTATCACTTCCGCGAGCTTAACTAGGGATCCGGACACTGGCGCTAGCAAGGGATTTGGGTTTGTTAATTTCCAGGAGCACGGTCATGCCAATGAGGCTGTTGAAAAGCTCCACGAAAAAGATTTCAGGGGACAGGCTTTGTATGTTTCTAGGGCCCAGAAGAAGTACGAGCGTGAGGAGGAATTGAGGAAACAGTACGAAGCCGCTCGCGTTGAGAAGGCTAGCAAGTACCAGGGTGTTAACTTGTAAGTTTTGGCTCAATTGTTTTTGGGAAGATTTTTATGTTAACACGTATGCAGATACATCAAAAATCTCGATGACGACATTGATGATGAGCGTCTCCGCCTGGAGTTTACTCCTTACGGAACAATCACCTCCGCTAAAGTCATGCGCGATGACCTTCCCCGTGAAGAGGCTGAGGCTGAGGAGAAAGAAGGCGAAGATAAGAAGAAGAGACTTGGAAAGAGCAAGGGTTTCGGATTCGTTTGCTTTTCTAGCCCGGAGGAGGCTAGCAAGGCTGTCACAGAGATGAACCAGAGAATGGTTAACGGTAAGCCTTTGTATGTTGCTTTAGCTCAGAGGAAGGATGTCAGGAAGAGTCAGGTAAGTTTTTGGTCACCTCTTTTTATTTCGTCTTCGGCAATGATATTGACAGGTTGTGCAGCTTGAGGCAAGTATCCAGGCTAGAAACCACATCAGGATGCAGCAGCAGGCTGCTGCCGCTGGAATGGGACCTGCTGCAGGATTCATGGGTGCTCCAATGTTTTATGGACCTGGTCAGCAACCAGGCTTCCTTCCCCCCGGTGGTCGTGGTATGCCGTTCCCTCCTCAGCCTGGTATGATTCCTCAGGGTATGCCCCAAGGTGGTCCTGGCGGTCGCGGCCCACAGGGTGGTAACTTTCCCCCCAACGGTGGACGTGGTCCTCAGCCTATGCCCCAGGGTATGCCACCCCAGGGAATGTATGGACCTCCTCCTACTATGGGCCCTGGCGGTGGTCCCGGTGGTCCCGGTTTCCCTCCTTATCCCAATGCTCAGGCCATGGCCGCCGCTCAAGCACAAGCCGCTGTCGCTGCCACTGGTCGCGGGCGTGGCGGAATCCCCCCTGCCAATATGCAGGGTGTTCCTCCCCAAGGAATGCCCATGGGAATGGGTCCTCGTGGTCCTGCCCCTGCTGGACGTGGTGCTCCTCGCGCCAATGTTCCTCCTCAGCAGACTGCTCGCCAGCCCATTCCTGCTCCTCAGGCAGTTCTCCCACAAGTCTCTTCGATCGATATAAACATGTTTACACAGCGAAGCCACCAGGATCAGAAGCAACTTCTTGGTGAGGCATTGTACCCCAAGATCATGGAGCAACATCCCGATCTTGCTGGAAAGATTACTGGAATGTTGTTGGAGATGGAGAACATGGAGTTGCTCGCACTGTTTGTGTCCCCTCATTCTTATTTAATGTGAATTAGATTCTAACCTACTTTGTACAGCATTGATGATGAGGCCGCTCTTCGTGCTAAGGTCGACGAAGCCCTCAGCGTCTACGATGAATATGTCAAAGCTCGCAAGGAGGACGACGCTCCTGGCGAAGCTAGCGCTACGACTAATGATAACGAGAAGGCCAAGGCTGAACCAGTCAAGGCAGAGTAAGAAATGATGAAAAGTAAGGCGTCTCTCGGAAACGGAAATAGAAATGGGTGTCTTGGTTTTTTTGTTTTCCTTTTTTTCCATTGGGGCATGTCTTTGTGGGTTTCGGGGATTGCTTGTTGAATGTGTGGGTGTGGGGTGAACAAAAAGTTTCCGGGTTCTTTGGTTGCTGTTTTTTTCACTTTTCATAGTATCTACTTTCTGGGGGTAACTTTCTTCATTTCTCGTGTATCTTTTTCTTGTGCAAACTTATTTTACCTTCTTGTGGTAAATCTTTTTCTTCTCTGGGAACTGGTAGGCTTTGATCTATATCTAGCTGTTCAGTATCTGTTGTGGGTAGCTTGCGGTGGGATATGGGTATCTTGTGGATGGAAGTCTTTGTTTGACTTTTTTCACGTGATCTCTTATCACCAATTTGTTGCACATTTGGGAGAAGGATTGATGGCACTAGAGATTTATTTTTCTTTATTTTTCTTCTTTTCTGGCTCTAGGGTTTGGGGGGGTTAGCGGTATGACGGTTGGAAGGGTGGTTTGATTGTATGTATGTATTTGGGTTTTGGGTGCGGCGTTGGTACCCAACTCAGATTGAGAAAGAAACAAATGATTCTTTCACAGCAGACTGGATTGATGTGCACATGAGGTAGTGATGGTGAAAATCACCACTGTGAATTCTTTGGCCGTTAACAGTAGCGATTAGAACGGAGATAAGCCCGAGGGGAGTAAATCATTACTCTGCTTAGAGGCTTGTGTTTGGGAACCAGGCGCCAGAAGTGAAAGCGTATGCCGAAGGGTAGGTCTCGCGTGGCGTTATATATATGGGACTGGGGATAGGAGGTTCCCACCAGAGAGGCCAACGCTTTTGCCGCTGTCAAGAGTCATAGCTTGTCACTCGTTAGTACGCTTTGTTGAAATTCAGATTCAACTATTCCAGCAAATGTCTCCAGTTCATAGGATCTGTCACTTAAGTCTAGAGAACTTATGATCGGCTACTCTAGCCAGATAGGAGGATGTCTACCCCTGGAAGTTGGTCGATCCTAGGATAGTAAGTTTATGCATCCTATACGTCAGTGGAACTACATGTACCCTTTTCCCCGTGGGGGCCAAACTAGTGTGGCTAGGCCACCGCCACATAGAGACATTTTCACAGGGTTATGGGTTCGTGGTGCTTTTAGTGTCATTGTGGGGTTCTTGGCTTGGGGCTTGGGGCTTTGCACTTTGGTGTCTGGGTTTCTGATTTGACTTATTTAAGGTTTATGAGGGTACGGTATATATCCCTTGAGCTTGAAGTGTGTCTTCCACTCCATGTAGTATGGAGATTAGGCTGTGGTCAATGCCTAGGGGTATGAATCATTATGTGCACTTTTGACGCCCTAGTGTTTCCAGTGGTGTCATTAGTGTCAATGGTTACGAATTCTGATAATGAGGCTCTGTAGCCTAGATTGCAGATCAAAGGGGATCTGTGGCTTATACATACTCGTACCGGGAGAGGGAGAGGGAGAGAGTGTCATGTGTGACTGTTTATACCAAGCAGGACGCGTCACATATGTTTAGCCTTTGACACTGTCAGTTCAGTGCTACTGAAGAGATTCATTGAACTCTAGGGTAAGGTTTCTCCCAGCCCTGGTGTCGAGATTCACGTTCAGATCTGGCCAGGCTGTCTAGGATTATTCATTGAGGGGGGAAGCGGCTAACGATGATGTGATGCAGGAATTGCCCGCAGCAATCGGGCACCACCCCTGCCGACCTGCAGATGCAGACTCGGGGTGTCAATCGCCAACATTGTGTAGAATTCAAGATCATGGGGTCGGGGGGTGAAGAAGGGACACAGCAACGGGCCGAGGGGGGGGCAACGGGGGGGGGCCAACGGGTGGAGGCGATGAGCATCTGCAGGAGATCAAATCGAGTAATGACAGACCGTGCACAGGCTGTTAAGGGGAGGTTATGCACGGTTACTGGAGGGGTTCGCGGCGTGTTATTTACCGGTGGGCCAACCCTGGTCAACTCACCCCCGCGTTGATTAGAACTGCGAACTGCGAGCTGCAGTGCTCCGGTGCTACCCTCGGGCTCTCTTCTCTCTTGCTTATAGCAGATAGACAGTCTTGATCAAGATCTCTCTCACACGACTGCTTCCTTCTCCTCACCTGCTCCCCCACCACTGCATGTACCTCAGTAATCGTCGTCATCGTCACCGTCACCAGCCATTCGCTGGGTGTCTTATCTACAGGTAGTGCCAGACGAGGCGTTTGGGTTGCTCGATAGCTGTGCCAGTGTTCTCTATCTCAACCTCTCCATCTCAACAAAGCACAAACCCTTCTCTCTCCTCTACTCGTGAATCAAGAGACTGCCTCTGTACCATTACCTCTCTCTAAGCCTCATCCATCCACCTATACCTCCATCCATCCCTCCCATCCCAACATTATGCGGAGGAATCTCATTGGGCCCAGTAAGCCATCACCAACTGCTACTCCCTTCGTTCCATCCTTCTCTTCCGAGCCATCAGCGGCTGCGGCTCTTGAGGTGATGGCGTCATCGTCAGCTTCACCTCAGGATGTCTTGCAAACGAAAGAGAGGGTGAACCTGCCACCCGGGAGGGTAACATGCAAGTTCTACATGAAGGGGTACTGCTCACGGGGTTCGGCGTGCTGGTACGCACACGATGCCGCAGCCGTCCCAATACCGATGATAGTAGAGGACGGGGGCAAAAGAAAGGTCGTAGAAGTGAATGAACCGAAAGGGAAAGAAAAGATGAAAGATTCAAAGACGTCAGATGCTGCTGGTGAGTCTTGTCATTCTCGCTCTCACAGAGACTTGGGAGCGAGTTCTCGGTCAGTGGCGCTTGCTTTTAGGGAGAGAGAGGAACGAAAATCAAATTGGCACTGGCTAATACCCGGGCAGAGGACGATTCAGAATGCTGTGCTATCTGCTTCGAAAGCCCAACTACATATGGGTTATTGACTAACTGTGATCATGTATTCTGTCTTGGTACATTTTGCCCTTTACCTCCCCCCCCCCCCTAAATTTGTAGGTGTGTTATTGTGGTTGACTTGGGATTAGCTTGTATTCGATCCTGGAGATCAGCTGGTAGTAAGAGCGAGAATTCGCCAAATCCGTTGTCACCGTTCCCGACAGATGATGGGAGTTTGAATAAAACATCAAAGACATGTCCACTCTGTCGAGTGCGGAGCAAGTTTATTGTCCCCAGTTCCATCTTCCCTTCACCACTACCAGGGCGTAAATCGACAGAAGACGACCTTTCATTAAACCCGGCAAAGGAGGCTATCGTCCAACGGTATCTAGACAAGCTTGGCACCATTCCTTGTGAGAGAAATCACCTTCTCTTAGTTTGTGTTAATACCTGACTGATGCGTTACACATAGGTCGATATTTCCAGGACTCATTGAATAAGGGAGGTGTATGCCGGGGAAGAGGCGCTGGAAGCAGACGAAATGACCCGCTGGCACCTTTTTGTCCCTTTGGAAACGACTGCCATTATTCTCACATAAAGGGAGGCGAGAAATACATCTTTTCCGATAGAGAATTATCAAACCACAGACGGAGTAGGGCAGCCAGAGCCAACCGGAACAGAGTTGCAGGTCTGGAACAAATGGTATTTGGTAGATATGTTGGCCGCCACCATCCGTTATTCCAAGCCAATGGCCCAGATGCACAAGCGTTTATTGAGATGATTCTTGAAGGCGATCGTTCAGACTGGGAGATAGATTTTGATCATTTTCATGACGAATCTCGGAACAATGGTGAAGAAAATGATCGGTATGAGTTTGTTGATGAGAATGAGCATTTGGAAATTTCTTGGAGTGATCACCCTGATCATGATCCTTTATTCAATAATGTAGTAGATTTATTAGGGCCAATCGATAATGAACTACCGATAAGAGGATTATACCATAGTAGCCCATTCGGGGGTGGTGGGTGGGAAGGGGATGGTCTTGATTAAGGGATACACCTGGATAGGGCTCTTGAAATTGGAAAATGAGAGCTAGGACTTTTTTTTTATTTATTTATTGGGATAGCGGAATGCATGTTATTGTGTCCGTGTAAGTCATAGTTTGAGTTTACCTGCAATGTATTAGGGCTGCATGGAGCCCGAAATCGCTCCACTCTCTCTTTATTTATTATTGGTTTGATTAATGATTCTTTTCTCTGATATTCTGATATTTGTTTAGTACCTATTTGAATTACCTGTTACACATGAAGCCGTAACCGTCAACTGGAGCTATTAATTGATTCTCGATAGTAGTAAGGTGTTTGTCCTAGGTTACTGTTGGTAAGTTATGGATAGGTATGGCTTTTTAGCACGTTAGTGACAAGCTAACTGGTAGGGCAATAAACTAATTTTTTCTGGGTCGTGATGGGATACTTATTACTGTTCTTTCTCCTAAGAATAGGCATCCTATTCTCTCATAGCTAACCGAGACATTGCTTAAACTTAACTATTGGTTTCACGGAGGGCACACTAGGAGTAACGAGTGAGCACCTATGATTATACCATCTAATTTCTTTATGGAATATCAACAGGATTCTCGAGTCTTTCTTAGGATTGCTATTACAGGGTTATATATATTTAGGCTCACTTATCATGATCCTTAGCAGCATTAACCTTTTTATTTAGCACACTGACAGTCCGGTTCTTTGTTCTTGAAATCCCTTTGTTTACCGGTAGTATACAAGTATAGGTATCCCCTCATGACTTTTATTTTAACTAGGCTATAATATTTACGTTTAATCAGGGCCTATAGGCATTGATTATACTACAGCATATTATCCAAGCGCAAGGCCCGCGTTAGGGAGGACTCCAACATGAGAGACTTTACAAGTAGCATTGTTGAATCTGCGATCTTGCCAGGAAGGCTCCGCGATCGTTCAGAGATTAAGCGCCCTATGGATGAGGTACTACCGGTTGGGAAGGCCCTAAAGAAACGGAAGAGAGTGGTCGGAGGTCAAGGCGTTGTAAGGCTACAGCCGAGAAAGGCTTTGGGGAAAAGGAAGAGCAAAGTTGGTAGGTTGGGTGTGTTTTTTCGAAGGGGCTGTATAGTAATGTTGTATGACTGACTGGGTATAGGTGCAGCGGTTGAGAGAAGGGCTATCATGAAGCCGGTAGAGATAGAGGAGACTATAATGGTGAAATCACTACCCTCACCGAGGGTAGAAACCTCACGCCCGGGGCTAGGTGATCTACACCCAGGATTGGGACTTTTAACCCCACAAGCGCCGATAGAACCAACCCCCCAGGTGCTAGAGCCTAGGACCTCGCAATCACCATCATCCGTAACACAAGCCACGAAGCAAAGTACACTGGGCCTAGAATCCTTGCATAGCTCTGACACCCAAGCTCGTATACCGGGTAGTAAGACTATTCACTACGGATCCATGGCCGAGCTTGGGGCCGAGATTTATTCGGGTGGACTTAACTTTGGCATAAAAGAGTCATCTTCGGGACCAGATGCACTCCTTCACGGGGCCCGAGAACTAGGGCTAGCAGCACCGATAGTATTACCAGAAATACCGGCCACGAATCTGGAATTCTTTAATAGTTCTGGCGCTAGAGACCCTAGCTCGGATAAGGTCAACGACGCGCCAAGGGTCAATGCAGAACCTAAATTTAATCGGTCTACAGTCGATGTAGGAGACCCCAGTGAGCTAGGGATGATCGAAAAGGCTGGAAGCGCCAGTGGGCCTGAAGCAGGTGTGATTGTACCCTTAGCGGTGCAGTTGCACGGTATCAACAATCCTGAGACTAGGCATATACACGGCGCCAGTGAATCTGAAATGGCTGTATCCAAGAGTGAAGTGACTGAGCGGGAAATTAGAGGGCTCAAAGTAGATTCAGTCGCTAAGGGGACGTATAACAATATTGAATTTGAGGTAGTCGCGGTTCAGAATCTAATTACACAGGTGCATAACGCTATAGAGCCTGATGTGGCTTTAGTTAAAATTCAACCGCCCGGACATGTACTCGACACTACCACTCGATCTCTCGGTAAAAGAACCCCCGTAATAGATCCTGGGCTAGTGGCTAAGTTATCGCTAACTTCCTTATCTGATCGATTGTTTGTCCGGGGAAACGGTTTTAGCAACGGTAAAAATACTCTGATTAGGATTACATGCGAGACCTAAAACCTAACTTGGCTGGTACATTAGATTTCCTGCTACATGTTGGTCTTGAAAAATACTTCAATTACTCAACAGGATCAAGGCTGTCAATGTCACTACACTTTCCCGACGGCCATACGCTTAAACAACCGTCCAGTTCAACGCTGGAGTATGTTGCCCTACAGGTTTACTTCGCGGCACAGCAAAAAGGCGTGGATGAGAGTATTGGGGGGTGGAGTGTGATGCCGGTGATGTTTTCATGTGGAAGCTTTAGAATTGGTGGTATTGGGGTGATAATCCCAGATGTAAAACTGGCATACAGAGTTGACTTCCGAGGCTGGCCTTTTCTGGTTGAAGGAGTATCTGTTGTTTGGGGTCTAGATACCCAAGCTGGTAGACACCATGATGATATTAGTCTAGGCTTCTCAATGGGAGTAGAGAGTACTGGAGATGAACGAGGGGGCTCTTGTTCATTTGGGGGGCTTCTCGAGAGAGGGGAGAGGGTCTTTGCCGAAACTTGTGGCCATATTGGAAAGGGAGAAATGAGCTCCAATGGTATTGTTTCAAAGAGGTCACAACTACAAATCTGGATCAGAGAACCTTCGAATAAAGATGTTCGATTCTTGGTTAGTGGGAAAGACCAAAAAACCATGGAGGCTGCGACTACCCTCGCAACTCTAAATCAGCAGGTTGAGTGCCAAGATAGAGAGTTTTCTCTTGGGTCAAAGGGACATGAGGCACACAAGGGTATTGATATTACTGGGAACCTACTCTTTACAGAAACAAAAGTAGCGAAGGGCCCAAAAGATCCCATTGTTCTTATGGGGGATGATTTTTATGAAGAGGAAGCATGGGTATATGACCAAGCATGCTTTCTCAACAAGCCAGCAAAAGTCACCATGAAGAGCTTAAGTCGTAGTGTAATGAGAGCCAAATATCTTACATTAGATTACGCTTTGGTTGAGATAACGGACATTGAAAAAATCAAGAACATAACACGAGAAGCCAATAAATTACGAATGGCTATGCTGGAAAATGTGGGAGATTTGGAGCTAGGGGATATACTAGAAAAGCACGGTTGTTCCACTGGGTTAACAAGCGGGAAGGTTACTAGTAGACGGGTTTACGCATGTCTTAAAGGCAATACGGTGAAGGGTGCCTATGGGATCTATCGAAGGGTCGTGACTACGGAGTATTGTGTCGAGAACCCTGATAAATCTGTCTTCTCGCGGCCAGGAGATAATGGGGCATGGGCGTATAGCCAGGATTGTGCAAAGGCCAAAGTCATGGCTTGCTCTTTGGATTCAAGAATGATTAATTTTAGCCTGGTATCACCGCTTAAGCAGAGTATTGCAGCAGCGGCACGAGGTGCAAGAATTAAGGGTCTCAAAGTTTTTGATCCAGAGGTGTGAGGAGGTATCTAGAACACTACTAGGGGGGTGTTATGCTACGGTGAAAAGGAGTATTCGGGTATATCTCATCAAGTAGGACAGATTGTTCTGTGAACTTGCTTTTAATAATTGGTATCATGTCATATTTACATGTCATATGACATGATGGGATTTTTTTTCTTGTTTCCTCCTTTCGTCCGCTTATTCCTATAGCTGGCGTTGAAAAAGATTATTAGGACCAATGAGCCGCTTACGTGATTGAACCCGGCCTACTATTAAGAGTTTTAAGTGTGAGTTAAGGCAGCAATCAGGTATCGGGGATTGAATAATAAAATATGAAACTTACGGAACCCACCGTAGAAAATCTGGGGAGAGAAAGGGAAAAAAAAAAAAAAAGAGGAGATATTCAAGTATGTAGTACAAAAACCTCACCGGACGGGCCCACCCATCCAAATATTCGGGAATATGCGATGGAATGTCACGTGCTCTTGCATGTCCCTGGAGCCTCTGCTTTTTTGATATCCATCAACCAGTCCAGCACCCGGCGATTTTGTCTTAGTTGCATTTTCTGATCAATATCTGCCGTGCATGCCTTGCAGAGCGTCTCTGAGGTAGCCAGTTCGAAAAGCCCGTTCGAGTGTAACTTAGTAGTGCATTCTGGGCCTGTTTTTGATATGGTTTGGTCTTGGTGGCCGCAGATGTATCTTGTTGTGGTAAAAATGCACATTTCTTTCCTATGTTTGTGGAGTTGAGTCGGAGAGACTCTATGATGGACGGGTGTAGTGGGTTTGTGGGGGGTATAGGTGGTGTAGTGGGGGGGGGGAAGGAAGGGAATGGAATATACTTGTTTGTTCTGTAGTAGTTTTGAGGGGGCTCTTTAATCCTACTTGGCGGTTGTTCCTCCCATTGGAATGATCTTTAACCCCCGTTTTTTGAAGGTATGATATAGAATCTATATTATATTCTGGGACTTTACGGAATCTCTAAGTTGGAATAGAGTGCTGTGGTAAGAGATAGTAACTATATGTAGTTCGCAAACTTGTGTATTTACTATCACTGAGGCGTATATCTACTGAGTCCAGGCTCAAAAACGACACATCACAGCGTATCACTCGTCTGAGCACTCGGACTCTGCTAGGAACTTTAGGAAAACCTAGAGAAAAGACAGCCTTGTACTTGCTCCCTGTGCAAAAGCCACAAATTCTTTCAGCTAGAGATCGATATCTAGGTAAAAATTAGATTCCCCTCTTGCGTCGGTTACGTCACGAAGCCCGGTTCGGCACCAAAGAGATAATGATAACTCATCTTTGGCTCTCGAAGTCTAAGTAAAGCGCACGCTATCAACGACATCTATTTTTTTTCAATACTTCGGCCTAGGATAGCATATACAGAATCTCTCTGCTTTATATAAATTAACGAAATCATTAGTTTGCTCTCCTCTATAAGAATCGGTTGTCTTTTAGTCACAGACCAGGTCTAGTTGTATTAAACGAGATTGCCCACAACACCAATAGGAAAGTCTAATAAACGCCATCGCGATAAGTTATTGATGAGTGATCAACTGTAAAAATTCTCTGATGACAGCGTATCATTCAGCGTGGGGTATATATCTTTGTAGGTAAACGCAAACATAAAAAAACGTCCCTCCTTATGGTACCTACAAGAATGACGCTATAAAGATCTATGTCCATCTGTGTCGCTTTCTACGCTCTGTATCTAGCTTCTACGTCCTCGCCCTCAATAGCAGGTCTATCCGCTGAGCTCAACAGCGATAAGGCTCCATCTTATGCCCCCCGCAAGAGTTCTTGCGCTACAGGAATCACTTATGTTCGACCGGCAGTATCACTTTCTACGGACGGAAGTGAATACATTTCCTCGCGGCGTAAGAACGCAACTTCCCTGAAATCCAAATCTCTTCTCAAGTTTCTCAACGCAGCAAACATTGGTACTCCTAAAGATGAGATAGAGTCATATGTTTTGAATACGACTACTGCACTCGTATTCTCAAGTGGTGGTTATAGAGCCATGCTTCACGCACCCGCGATCTTTAATAGATGGGGACAAGTTCGAGTCTGTTCAACACTATAATCCCAACTGCCAGAGAAGTTAGCTCCGGAATCAAAGGCATAATCAAAGGATTTTGGCAACAATTTTTCTTCGGCTTTCGGAAGGAGGTAATGACATTGCCGAGGTTCGTTCTCAGAGTTCATCTACTTTGGCAGGGAGTAATACTAGTCTGATTGCAAAAAAAAACAGTACCCCAGTCCATTCAAAGGCTACAAAATGGGAAGTAACCCAGTGGCTTCATAAACAACGCTCGGTCTTGTCGATGGTGGAGAAAACAACCAAAAAATTCCCTTTTGGCCACTAATCCAGCCTGCCCGTCAGGTCGACGTTATTCTAGCTGTTGGTTCCTCCGCCGACACCATATATAACTGACCAAATGGATCTTCCTTGTGCATACTTACTGCCGAGTAGCCACAAGCACAACTCACGCCAATGCACTTTCGTTTCCCTCGATGCCAGGTTTCGATACCTTTATTGCGCTAGGGTTGAACCAAAGACCTACATTTTTCGGATGTGATGCCCGAAATCGTTCTGGTTTTGACCCAATACCTCCCTTGATAGTTTATCTGCCGAATAAGCCGTGGCGATACTACTCAAACCCCACAACCTCCAAGTTCAAATACAATAACGCTGAAGTAGATGGGTTCATTGATAACGGCAAATTACAGGTTGAACAAGTAGCTAGTGGAGACAATAGTGACTAGAGGGATTTTCTTACATGTGTAATTTTGCAGAGAGCCCGGGAGAGGAATGGTAATGTTGTTGGGTTTGGTAAGGGAAGATGCAAGGATAGTTTTGAGTCCTACTTCAGGAATGGAACGATTGTGGAGGAGAGTAAAGATTACGACTAGTCCCTGAAGGGTGGGTGTGGTTTAACTTATGCACAAGTAAAGATACTCAGTAATGGAAATTAAATCGCTTCCGAGAATACAGAAGCTTGGGGAGGGTGTCTCATAGTTTAGGGCTATTATATACTTGTAGTTCTTGTTATTAAACATATAAATTCCGATACCCAACTAACTCTCTCTCCCATGACAAGGGATTTATAAGCAGGGTAACTCACGTTATCGGTAGAATAAATTAATACTTAGACGGATGCCCTTACAAAAACATGCAATTACTTCCTGCTTCACCAATTAAGCTTTATCTACACCGGTAATCATTCCATATACCTCAAGAAGTACATAACGCTGTATCAGGAATCGCATCCTGCCCAATTGAGGTCAAAGAATGTAGTTGACCTACGCCGGTATCCGTATCACGGTGCTTCTGGCACATAGCTAGGAATACATAACTAGGAATACATATCCTCCCAGCAATTTTTACCGAAGGCTCAGAACGTTAATTAGCTCCGTTAACCCCCTGGATATCTCCGGATGCCGAGAACTCTACATATCTAGGTTCATGATCCTGTTGGTCATGAGAGAACAATCTCACCGCGTGGCAATTTGTTCTAGAGGTACGTTTGTACAAATATATATTTTCTTTTTGCACACCTCTACTAGCGAGAATACTCCCTCGCCTCCGCTGGCAGGTTTGTAGGAAAGTGACACATTGTTCGAAACATAGGGGTTTCCATTTGATTTAGAACCACTTGTACATACATATGTGCGTACCTCGGTGCGCAAGTAACCAAATTCGATCGGTGATAGTAGCGGCGTCTAATGTACCGAGCAACACACACTCAATAGGTGCCGCTCCCGGTCTCAGGTACCTGCATACTAACAACCCATGATACTTGCTTTTCGCTGTCACCGCCTCGGAGAGACAAAGCACAAACAGCTTGGGGGGAGGGTGTATTGATGTCTCCTGAAGGATTCGAATTACCGAGATATCGGGAGAGTCTGACTACATGGCGAGTCTGCAACCCACAACCTTCCTATCAGAGGTTAGCCATGCAACGGTTAGACAATCCCGACCTCGCGGATATCCGATCGCGAGATCTCCATCACCAGGAATATGCCGGGATTGTAAGGAAGGATTATCACTGTCGGTGTTATGACGGAGTTCCCGGCCCACATACATGGAGTATCGATATCATAAAAGCGGACTTGTTCAATCTTCTCTGAGACAGGAGGTGGAGTATTGCCGCCCGCGTAACGCTGATCATAAGATATCACTCGACTGCTGGCTTTTGCGTCAAAAACAGTACGGCTAGCTGCATGCTCCTTTACGTAAACATTCATTACTCCATTCTGGGCACATAATGTAACCTAGAAGCGACACTGTGTGGTGAGGGAGCGAGCGCTTGCGACTAGATCGTGGCTTGCATGAACAGATGCAGTCTACCGGCCAAGGTATGTATGTATGTACGTGCACTTTCCAAGGCGGTAGATCGCTTCATTATCAGTGCATGGTCAATTGCTCTCCCGCCCCAGGGCTCAAACTCTGGAGTCTGCAGGTACGGTAGTAAGCCTCGTTCGTAGAGTTATTGGAGCATATATATGAAGTTGCAATTGAGTAAAGACGACATGTATCTAGAATATTGGCACAGAAATCTTGAACAGACGCAACAGGGGGAAAAAAAACAATAGAAAAAGCAAAATAATCTTCAGAAAAGGGCAATAAATAAAAACTGACTAATTGAGAAACCCCCCACGCTAGAAAGAATACGATCGAAGTAGGATGATACAGGGTGCGTAGTAAACAGAACAAGAACAAGAAGCAGAAGAAGCTCGAGAAAAATAGCAGAAAACCAACTAAGAATAAAAGAAACAAGATCCCCCCCAGAATATTTTCCGCTGCGCCAAGGATTTTTTGCGATTGAAAAAAAAAAGACAAACCGATACCCGAAATCGAAACCAAACAAAGAATCCTCCCGTCTAACACGCAAAACTCAGACCCGCGCCAAAATTTAAACAACCACCTTGGAAGGTTTGCAGATGCAATCGGTTTGAAATTCGAGTCGGATATAGGAACAGTAATCTAGAGCTACTGACTAGCTCTGAAATTTGGAGGATAAGGATAGACCCGAGCGTGTGGTGATAACCTTGGGGACGGGATGACTTTTAGTAGCTGCAATGCGACTTCTGCGGCGTCTTCCTTCGCGTTGTTCGAGAATTGTCCGTCGTACCAGTACCGAGCGTGAACATCTTGTCCTTCGATTGTGACAATGCTTGACCAAGCTGTTCGCCCACCTAATGTCCAATGTTAGCTTTACCATTCTCACGAGGCCCGTGGAGCCCATACTCGGGGAATTGAAGTCTTACCTCGTTTGTCGGACATCAAGCGCCAGGAAGGTGCGTTCATCTTGTAATTTCTGCAGTGCTCTATTAAAGTGTTTGTCAGACTTTATCTGTATAAAAATTGCAAGACTACAAAAGTAGGCAAGGGATATTAAGCAATTGAGCACATCTTCTACTAACCTTTGAGCCTACTCTGCCAAGGTGACTCTAGGAATACACCTGCTGGGGAGCTTGGGGAGCTTGGAGAAGACATTTTATCGTTGGAATTTAGTTGCTCGTTCGTGTTTATTGTGAATTGATGTGAATTCTGGGTGGGATCCAGGTTGTATTTATTGTTAGTTGGTATGCTGGGTTTGAATACCTGTTGTGATTGGTGTTTTCGAAATTGCTGTTGGGCTTGCTGTTGCCGTTGCTGTTACTGTTGCTGGTATTGTTACTGTGGGGAGAGTGGTAGTTTCTGTGATCGCCATGCTTTTAAATCCCGGGAGGCTGAAAAAAAAAGGCGTGCAGTCCTTCTGTCGAAAAGTATGCCCAATATGCGTGATGAAGTCGACGAGACCTGTAAGGGACCCTGTCTCGGTGGGGGCGTGCATGTTGCATGAGCAAGGGGCTACTGAGTTGTAAGCTACCACGGTGCACCACAGGCTCTCGGCCTGCAGAGATTGTTCGACCGAGGCTTCCATGGAAAGCAGTGACGTCCAGTATGGTGTGGAAATCCCCATGTATTGCTGTGCTGTTCTTTCGTTCGTCGTTTGCTGCCAGCTCACACGACTATGGTCCCGATGGGCTGCTACTCGCGAGTCGGGCTGCTACTCCAGAGACATCGTCTCATCTACTCGAATCTGTAAAATCTCACACCACGTACTCACCCTTCACTGATCGGGGTCAATGGATAGGTAAACGTAAAAAAGAAAATAAATAAAAATACTTTGTCCTAGTAGTAAACGTAAGTGAGAGAAAGTACCGTGGTGCCAAACAAGAGGGGGATGAAGCAAGGCGATATGCATGCAGCAAAGGGGGGAATGTAAGAGAAAAGCTTCCCCTGAAGGATTAACGGTGCAGATTAAGGATTTCCCTTGATGTGTAACTTCAGATCTTGGCTGATGTTAGTATAAATATATCGATTGGATTAGAACTGGACTGTTTCTCAGCAGCCCGCCGCGTCGCCCTCTCTCGATCCGCCCGGTTCACAATATTCACCTGACCGTTGATCTGGACCCCTGCCTGTCAAGAGCGGCAGAATGAAGTACAGTATTGAGGGGGGGGTTCTTCTACATTTGTTTCATGTTTTGGCTCAAACCTTTCTCGGTGAAATTTGGAGCCTGCTTCCCTAAGGACACCAACGATGTGCCTTCAGCTCATCCACAAAATAGAGCCCCTGCTTTCCATCCAGAATTCGATGTATGTGCATCTGCTTACCCCTGGTACCTGACCAAATGAATAGACTTTTCCAGTTATATTTCCGGGTCTCATAAGGATACTGCTATAGACTCCCGGGCCAGGGATAGGGGGGTGTATAATATTCTTTTGACACAACGAGTGAGCATTTATGAACTCAAATGCGTAGGTCATAAGGCAAAGTTTGTATAAACTAGCTTAAAGTTGCGGGAGTATGTTACTAGCTTCCAATTTTTTGCAAGTCCCATATATCGGCAGAGGAACAGCAGGCTTTGTGTATGACTTGTAACGCCTAAGATAATTGGCAAGATTTTAGGCGTCAATGAGTAAACAGACTAATAGCTAGACTAATCAAGTTAATATAAAGATAGGAGTAATGTTTGGGGAGCTGTGGAAAACAAATTAATACCAGTAAGAATACGTATATGATAGAAGCTGAAACTTGGCCATACATAAGATAACTCTGGGTATTGATTCAACGAATACGTGACGATTTTTAACTTGTAACAGCTAAACGGGTGCTTACATATGGTAGGGTCGTTTCTAGGCAGTTTCTCATTCGTGGGCCACAAGTTTGCCATTGTCCACTTTCTTGACTCCTGCTAAATTCTTGAGTATCCAACCTTTAATCAAGATTCCCCACAAACGAGATCTCGTATGCAAAATAGGAAAGTAAGACATGTGAGTGGGGAAATCAAAGAAGGATCGTACAGAATGCGGGGTTTTTACATCAAGATGCCCTCCCACGGCGTGTAGGAATCCTCCTCATCTCTCAAAAAGGGCATTGAATCGTCCGTTGGATATTTAGATACCAACCATAAAAGATTTCCACAGGCCCTTTTGGAGCCCACATGAGTTTATTGGTAGTCAATTGACCTTGAAGCTTTTGCCGAAGGCTAGTTTCCACCACCACGGACCATTTGATGGAGTTCCAATGTTTGGAGCCCGGGCTCAGCGGCCATGGCATTTGTTCTTGGCCTGTAAACGGTTTTATTTTATAAACGGTGATTATATCAGCGCCTGTGTCTATTAGCTGACGGCAATTGGAGCTCATGGTGGGTTGCCGAGTCCAGATGAGCCGGGTGTGTCGTGGACGCCTCCGAACCAGAACAGACGACGCGGATGCAAGATCTACACCAATCAGGTCTACTGCCACCCCGCATTGAGCTATGTTCGCGACACGTACCCAACGAGTTGTGTCGCAATCTATGTACTTTCCCATGGAGCCAAAGTTCGTATGCTGGCTGACAGGAGGAGTAAAGGTCAGATAAATAGCTTACCCTACTCTTTGCGCAACGGTTTTTCGCCGTTTTTAGTGCTACTGTGGAGCTGCCGTAAGGTGATCTCTGTAAAAGAATTCCCTCCCTCCTCTTTTTTTTTCTTTCGGATTTTTCCTTTTTTTTCTTTGCGTGATAGTGGTATGGTGTATTTTATCGCCAACATGTGTTCAACTCACAACCACAACTTTCCCTGCACCCCCCGGAGTAGGGTAGCCAGGGCGAGCTAAACAGAAAAACCGGAATAGAACGATAATTGGCACTCGATCAAAGCCGGGACCCGTAGCACAGTTCAATTGCCATTCTTACGGTTCGTTCAAAGCAAATAGGTATCTCGCTTTTGCACAGGCCGATCATCAACCCATCAATACCGCCCGTCTGGAACCACGACATGGGGGGTGAGCGTCCAAAAAGGGCAAGTAGAGTAACCATCACTAGGTGAAAGTCCGTCCACGTGTCAGTAGTCATATTACGGCTCCTTGCATACTGAGAAACAGCAGCGTTTCCTAGCATCCAATGCTTAGGATGTAAAAGTTGAGCACTACGCGGTTATTATAACCATTCTACTCTCTGACTACGCCGGTTTTTGGTCTATAAGGTTTGCCATGGAGGCAAAGTGTTTCGCCGGGTGTGCTGTGGGAGTAAGCGATTCTTTCTAGTGCCTGTCAAAGCATTGGAGTATCAGTACTTCCAATCGCCTAAAGCCGCCGTTTGGGGTCTAGATGGGTATACTATACAAAGGGAGCATATAGACCCGGTTACCGCCATTGCCTTGACTATTTTCTTACGGCTTGTTTCGCGTTCGTGCTATTGAGTTGGTGATTTTTCCCCGAACCCCGGTTTCAAGACAATATCTGATCATTCGTGCATTGGCAAATGGGGGTGTGGTTTAACATTAACAGACATTTGTTGCTTGTTTATCCAACCGGATGTGAAATATTACATGTAGTAAGCGCTTGAACCTCCATTAATCCGCTTATAACACAGTAACTTGTAGGTGTGCTTTAAAAGCGCCCCCTAAAGCCTGAGTAGAGCTTCTTCTTCATCCAACATTAAGCTAAGGGAGAAGCCTAGAAGTCCTAGATTCTTACCGCTTTTTAGTGCAAAATGTACCCCGGGCTCTGTCTCCCGAACGCTCCAATCTACATTTGCTACCCTGTAGTGACCTCACCGTGCTTTAGAAGAAACTGTTCTGGATGCTGTACCCGACTTTCAGTCCCTTGTCTATAACAAAATTAGTATCACTGCCATTGATATCACAAAATCAAGCGAGTATGTGATGTGCCAATTAGCATCAGAAGATATGTAAACCCAGGTACAAGATTTGTGCCAGTGCCTTCAAAGATGTTATAAACCAGAGCATCTTGCTACGGAAACTTCTTGTGGGACTTATGGATCCATCGATTTACTTGGTGGGATAAAACCCCGGCCCTTCATTGTATTTATTCAGAGAACCAGTCAAAAAATATTCCCAAACTCCTTCCCGGTCCAAAGAGTCCACCGCTTGCAGTTATGGTAAGGTCTTAGATGACTAGCATAAATAGGTACGGCAATGCCATCTCTGCGTGATGGGGCAGCTTTGAATGCAACCGCCATAGGTTAAGATTCCTAAAAATCCATTTGCCAAGTCCTGAGGACGGTCTTGTACAACATGGGTTAGTACTATGTGTTACAGTAAATGTAACCAAGTTAGCTAGAGAGAGGTAATAAGTATTAAAAAAATACTTACTAGAACTTTCTATCTGTGTTTCTAGGACATTATATCCGCAAATGAGGGGTACATGATCACTAGGACTCTTAAGACTTTTCCCAGATCGAAGACTAATTCTTTTTTTTTTTTTTTTCTTATTTATTTTTCTACTCTGCCTGGCATGATCGGGGGTCAAAGCGTCAAAGATTATCCATCGAATCTGGAGATTCCGTTCATGTCAGCGCAGGAGTTCGAGGGCTGCCACCTGATGTGACAACCGTTTGGTGCAGCCACGTAATATTTTTCTAAGAGACGAATCGCCTAGGTGCTCAAGTCCTCATAGATTAAAGATTTTCGGATCACCCTTGTCGGTCAAAACTGAAGTAGAGTTAAATCCCCGGAAATTCGGTGAGGGGAAAAAGGAAACTTCCCCAGCTATAGACTAAAGAGTACCCAAGGACCTGGGTTATTCTACTGCGTACTTTTGGAGGAACCGACACGTCACCTGCAAAAAGGCGGCGGAGGTTAGGGTTTCTGGGTCCTAGAAATGTCACTTTTCCCCGAAGTCCAACTACAGGGATGCCTATCTGAAAGTCTCGAATCGCTCGCTACTAAATATGTGGCGGTCTACGTAGACTGTCAGTCCCACGTTTCTGGGTTTCTCACCGTCCAATAGGGCTTTGCATTATGCAAGGCTATTTACCATGGTAAAAGATACACGAATCGGTTAGTTCGACACTGTACCTACATGTACCTCTATCTTTAGCGGGGAGAATTCTATCGTACCTGGTTCTAGCTCCAAAGTATTGGCAAAGTAGTTAGATCCGATGGCTTCAACGCTGGCAAGGGGTAAGAGGTATGGAATATATTGAAACTTGAAACAGTGGGGCAACTAGCCAAATATTTTAGTGGGATTGATCTTCACAGGGTCTTGATGTTGTGTTGTCAGGCCTGGATACGATGATGTCACAGAATAAGGCGTCCAAACATAGATTATCACTCGCCTGTTTCAGAGTGAAGGTTTGGATTTAAATTTTTTTTTCATTAATCAATATAATTAAGAGTTTATTGAACGGGATTCCCTAATCCATTCCATATACCCGTCTAAAAAAAAGGCTATACACGCGGTGAAGTCATTAACTAAGGTATTATACGGCCTGAAGACCGAGATTCGACGACTAGCTAGTAATATGAATGAAAAGGCCACTGAGGTTAAGGATATATATATAAGTAAAGTACTGGAGACACGAAACCTAGGTCTATAATATTAAGTATTACTATCGATAAATATCTACCGGCATGGCACCTTGAATCTTGAATTAGGATATCTATGTTTTATAGGACACGATCGGTAGGTATTAATTGGATGGGGATTAAGGTAGTAGGCCGGAAATTTCTAGGAGTATTAAAGTTAATGTATTAAATAGGTATAAGTAGCAGTTACGTATGTATTAATTAAAAGTTAAATTAGCCTGTTTTATATAAGACTCTAGCCGACATATATATAGATCCTATATATTGATGTTTCACTGAAGAATGTTTAATTGTATTTTGGGGGAATTGAATGTAACTAGCATCTGATGTAGATGTATACCACTAGATCCATTTAGGTTAGCAGCCGCTTTCAACTAGGGCAGTATAGCTGTACTTCTAGGTGTGCTTTACTGACAGGCAACACGGGGCTCTCTACCCTTTGCTGAGGTATTTGCGGAATATGCCCTCTAGTGGGATGCCTATTTAAAATATCTATTAGTCACATTGGGTGGTAAACACGAGTTTGTGGTCGATTCTCGGGTTGCTGGATATGATATTCCATATTCGTCTAGGTTTCCACTTTATCAGTATAGAGACGTAGTGCTTGAAAAGAAGACAGAATACATCCAAAAAGAATGCAGGTATGTAAAGTCCCGAGTTGATTGGGATATAACTAGTATAGGCACATTTATTCTCCAAAGATATGGAGCAGTGAACGTGGTAAAATCTATACTAGCAGTGGCGACAGCCGGTAGTTGCAGTGTAAGAGCACTCAAGTCCAGTGCACTTATGAGCATAAACACCGATGGTGAGCCTAATTTTACTGACAGTACCGTTAGAAGTTGGGGTCTCTTGGTACTTAATAAACTAGAAACAACACTTTTAAATAATGTTAGTGAATATCGAATATGAGTTTAGGACATTATATTATTATCACCGACTGGAAAATAAAGATCTAACATATTAACTACCACAAAAGAGACTGTTGTATCTATACTCACAACCTATCAGATAAATCCATATTTATAGTTTAGGGATTTCCGTAATAGGATATATTCTTTATTGTATAAAAAGCAACAAATCCTATACCAGAGGTTAACCTGGTCCAGTTTTTAAATTGGCCGATATGGTCCGCTGTTTTCTTATATGGCCTAACTTAAGCCAGCTATAGATAAAACAGGACCAGTCGATCAGGGTCCTATATAACCAATTTGGATAAATAATTTACTACCTTAAATAAAACAAGATGCCTCTCTTAGGTGATATATTTATTTCTAGTGCCCACCATGTCCCACTAAATGAACATTAGGTAATAGACAGTAGGAAGTAGCTACTGTAGAGCACGCCAAGGAGATGAAGCTAGCGGAGCTGTAGATAAGGAATGTTTCCTCTGTTAGTCAGACAATCAACCAGACATCTTGTGCATATGTTATTGGTGCACTAGAATCTTCCTTTGAACATAGACGCGACCACACTACGTAGAAATGCCTTTTCTTTTCTACGTAAATGCCATCTCATTCACGGACAAACCTGGCCTAGTACTGAATGATTTAGTCTAGTCTAGTCCATGTAATCTTTGGGCCAGGCCAGATTATGAAAGTAAAACTATATACTATACTATATGGATATACCCTTATATCGTATGATGATATGGACCAATAGCCTTCTATATAGTCCCATTTATATTTTCTGGGTCATGAATTTGCGCAAATGGTATGCTAGGATTAATAAAAACTATGGTAAATAACTTCATAGCTCTAACTATCAAACCTAATACTACATGTATACTTAACCTTCAGGGCCCATATCACTCTATTAAATCACTTAGAAGCTAGAGTAGGATAAGGTAATTTTAATCACTGATAGAGTGCGTCTCAACATTTGAAAATTATCCCAGATTCACATTTTTCATCAGTTACCGCCCATAGCATCTTCCTCCGCGACCCAGTCCCTTTAACCTAGCCCTATTCCACCCATATGCTTAAGTCACATAAAAAACTAAATATATCGCTTGACGTCTATAAAGTAAGAGGAAGAGATGTAAAGAAAACGATCTTGAAATATGTTTCTAATAATCTTGTCCCCATTGTACATCGCTCTGGAGACTGGTATCATCTCCTGATATATATGCTAACTGAATTGACTGAACCGTAGACGATTCTCTCACTACAGCAGATCCTTGTGCTGTAACTCAAGTATTGTAGTGGGTGGTGATTTCCACCGCAATCCGGGCAAATTCTTACAAAAATGCGTTGAACCCTTTCTACTCGGCGACAGCTCACAATATTTGGTGGGTCATAATACAGGCGATGCACAGAAGACTGGTGTCTGCACCTTTCTATAGTATACTCGGTTCCGTTACACATTGGTGGAAGTTTCGTATGATAGTTGGCTCGAAATGATCTTAATTAGCTCTACTAAAGCTTTAGTAATAGATACACTCTAGCGATTAGAGGAGCTCAAGAGACCAGTTGTAGTGAATTTGGCCTATCTTGGAGAGTTGGGGGAAAAAAATCGCTTCAGAATTTGGAGGTAGGAGCTAGCTGCAAGATGTGTAAAGCTGATGTGGAGAATTAAGAGAAAGGGGATATCTTGAGATAGTATTTATAAAGCTGCTCTGAGTCTGTACTTGAAACTTAGCCTTATCACGATGTTTAATCCTATCTGGCTACCTCTACCTCCGCAAAATCAGAGCATACAATAGTACCTAGCATGTAGTAATCCAGCAAACTTCCCGATAGCTACATACCAAAGTAAGCTTGCCCCAAATTATTACTGGTGCTGTCCTAATCAGATGACAAATAGAACAATTATAAAATCTGGGAAGATGCAGGCCCAAAAGCCTTACAACAGGGATAGAGTTTCTTTGGCTGTTATGGTTCTTGCTTTTTCTACTGACTCATGCCTGCTACGACTATGTTTGTGTTCAGCCCATGAAGTCCAGCTTAAGAAGCTAGGGTAGCACTTCCTAAAAGGGATGACTCTATGGGCACATCCCTAGGTATGGGTGTTGTTTCACATGTTACTTTTAATCTTGGAGAAGTAGCATATATATTGCATATAACAAGGATGGTGGTGTTTAGACCAAGCAGGTACCCGGTTTGTATGCAGGATCGATCCGTACATACCAGCACCAGTAAACCTTAAGGCGATCGATCACGGGAAGGCGTTAATAGGGCGAACATAAACGAAGGTACAGATTGCTACGTTTTCCATGCATGTTCCCTTACATCTATGTTGTAATAGAGCCGCAAGTGTAATAGCTGGTGTTTCAGAAATACGGGATTTTACTAAGTGACCATGTCTCTATGATCTTACGAGGATATTAAACTCTCTTAAGGAAATTGTTGTCATATTCTTGATAAGCTTGAAGTCTGTACCCCCGCTTTGCTTTATGCGTTTGATGACTGTATATAGCCTTGTGTTAACTTAGCGGGTGCATGTCATTCATATAAAGTCACTCGACTATCGGAAAAACACAGCAGAGGAGTTTACCCCTATCATATCAAGAATCAAGAACTAGGCTAAGGACTATTCTAAAGTATTCCTTCACAAAGGTATTTCCTCTAGTAAATGTTTGATTTAATATATGTGAATTGCACGGGATAGAGAGCTCCGACCTGACCATGAGCCTGCATGCCCAACATAAATCTGGTGATTTTGCTCGACTGATAAAAGCCAACCACCTCCTCAATCTTATTATGCATATCCGCTATAGATCCGTACCTCACTATTGCCATTGTGAGCGGTGTACGTACTAGTCAGCCGGTAGTCCTTGAGATCCAGAGATAGACTATTTACCTCGGAGGCCCGCTTAGAGTATAATTTTTAATTACTATCTGATTTTACTCGCTAGAGAGATTTAATGTACTCAATCAGTGACTAATATTAGGGGCCTAAGGTCGTTATTTGGCATCACAAGACTTGAAATTGGTGGGGCTTATATTTCAACGTTTGGTAAATAGAAATAATAATAAAAAAGTAGGCTAAACTATATATGTGCCAAAAAGATATTCGATAAGCAAAACTCCTCTAAATTCTAATTATTATAACACACCGATCTAGCTGAGAACTTAAATCGAAACCCGGAGAAAGAAAAATATACAAATTATTAGTAGAGTCCATTATGCAGCAGAAGTTTCAGCAAATGCAGAGAACACACAGCACTTATGAACTAAGGCTCGCTCAGCTCTCAAAGACTTGATCAGCAACCTCAATATCCGAGTCAAAAAAGAAGGCCGAATCAAACTCATCGTACGTATCCTGGTTAACGCCTGTGCCGGAATCAGGACATGAACTGGAATCAGATTCAGGACTGTGGTCAGAATCTGTTTCTGGGTTAGCCTCATATGCTTCATGGTGGTTTGTAGACCAAAGACAATCGTCGCAGCATGTGTCTACCGATTCCTCAAGGGGAGGTAGCTGCGATGCACAGGTTGTTGGACCGAGGCCACAGTGGGGTGTTGTTGGAGCAAAGTCTAGGGACTTGTGTCCGCAGGTGAAGGTGGCAATTATGTGGATGCACATTGTTGGTTTAGGTGGCTTCCTAGGGTTGTTTATGGTGGACAGGTTGTGGCGATATGTGATAGATTTTAATACTATAGTTGTACCTTGCCGCCTCATTTGACATAGGTATGGCTTATATAGATAAATATAGGGCGATCAAACCTCTTGAAATTTATACATATACTTAATCGGTTAAATAAAAGAGGATTCTTGAAACTTGTAATTGTTGTTTCAAGATTGCCACAACCCAGGGTTAGGGTTTAATTGTTAGGCTGAGTTGCCATACGTATAGCCGACGTGAGCATATGGGTATCTATCTAAGAGTTTATTACAAAAGAACATGTTTGCGTGGCTTTTCCAAATACTCAGCCATCCAAATATGTAGCTATGTAGCCGATCCAAGTTAGATACATCTAGTACTTTGCCTACTAAATACATATATGCTGTATCTAAAAGAAATAGATATCTGGCAGTATCTGGTCTAAAAACTGCTACCCTGAGGAGGTTGAGTATTATCATCCTTATCTCGCTGTCGGGGACCATGAACTAACCGTTCGGCTTTGTAGTATAAAATCTTAGAAAGTCGCGTACATGTATCACCTCAGGGGCTGATATCTATATTAATGACAACACCTGTTTGGTAAAATTATTATCCATGAAAACACATTATAAAAATGATCAAGGCCAATTAACCTTTCTTGTATCGACCTAATATACTCGGGAAACCTACCAAACTATGCAATGTTTCTTCACAGATATAGGTCCCGTCCCAGCATTCTCGAAGCCTTACACGTGAAACCGTAACTTCAAGTAGCGCTAGGAGTAGGTGAATATTTTAATCCGATTCCTAAGGTCGGTAAAATAAGAGCTAACTGTACGGGTACTTTGGAGGCTGAAGGTAGCTGAAGTCTCGTCGTAGCAAATCACTATAATCACGAAACTGCTGACCACCGTATCTGGTGTAACCTAGCCGCAGCAGCTTTCTTGGCTTCTTTAGAGGAAGTGCACGACGCACATTTTGTCTTCGTCCGAACATGGCGTAGTGGTCTTCGGTGTGAACGCGTGAAGTAGCACATTAGTGATTGTCGTTTCTTGACACTATATGTGTGGCCACAGAACTCATGAGTGTATATGTAGGTGAGACACATATCTGAGCAGGTGCGGGAGTGGAGAAGTAGGTGGATAAAAGTGGAAATATGGGGGAAATGCAGAAGAGAAGTAAGGTTTTGGATTTTTAGATCTTGGGGGGTTCCTGAGGGGGTTCAGAATAATTCTGTTTATTAAATATAAAGCTCGGGTTAGGACAGGCAGATAATTAACCCAACGGCCAACGCCCCTTTATGGAGGGAGCACGGGCGTCAAATTCCCGGAGAGGACATCCTTTTTATAAGCGAGAGTATGTCATTGACAGCTCATCGGGCTATCACCCTTGCGAACACAAGAGAGGCTGTGGTTATGTGGGGTATATTGTGGGTGAAGGTGCGCAGCTAGCTGCACAACTACACCCTTCAGAATAAACCCATACCAATCGGTTCCACAAGTACATTTAATCCTAGTCAAAAGATATCGCATTAGTTCCTGATTTTCATATCTAAAACGTGTGCTGTCAAAAAAACTTTAACCGTAACCTTGCACGATGTATATCGATAAGGGCCATGCCCACCGGGGTCGGTGTGATATTATAAATACACCTTAATTCAACTCCTACGTACCACGGTAGTACTACATATATCAAGGACCACAAGAACATACTAGGTCGTATGTAATTAATTAGAATATCCTGTGCAGAAAATTTCACCAATTTGCCGCAATTTCCGGGGCTCATGTAATCTGCGATCGAGCCTGGGCAGTGTGGCGTAGCTACTGGAGTACATCGGTGGCCAGATATAGATTAAAAGCGGTGAGTGACTCTTGGTGACCGATGTGAAATATGACGATACTGTACTGATGGGAGAGAAGCGAAAGACTTCATGTGTGTGTCGCATTGGCCAAAAGAAAACAAAAAAACAAAAACAAAAACTATATATTAGGCCCCAAGGACCAAACATTACCCGAGCGCTCGGAGGAGTAAGTCTACTGGTTGAGTATAATACCTACCATTTCACAGCCTCCTATTGTAATGTCAGTGCCAAGGTTGTCTGTACAGCCCTACCCCCCTCTCCTCTCCCGTATTTAGGCTTCTTATACCCCCATCTGCAAGTCATCTAAAAAGGGTACGATCCTCTTACACGATATTTAGTAGCTCCGCCAACTCTGCCCCGATTTAGCTGTTCGCACTGATCAGACGGCTCTAGTGAGCACCAGGTTGTCTGCCAATCCCTATCCGTACAAAATCATGTAAATAGTAGACCCTTGCATGAAACAAGATGCCCAGAGAAAAGAGCCGCAATGTAGATTAATCTCACCATACGGTCACACAAAGCACGGCGTGTTCATAGGAACTCACTCGACTAGATAAGTGAGACGACAACATCACGTTAATTCCAGCGTCCATTCACTGCCTAAACAGTTCAAATGAAACCCTCTAGTACTCACTTTATTAAGTCGTAATATATAGGTGATGGCCAAGGTATACAGGCACTGTAGAATCACGACCCAAGTTACTCTTAACAAACCACAACAACCGTCGCCACTACCAACACCGCCACCACCACCACGACACTTCACTACACTCTTTGCAATCTTAGGGTAAATCGACTCTGTTAAAAGAAATTCACGTTGAATGGGTTTCTTGAGAATCGTTCTTCTAAACCTGCGGTCAGCTCCCCCCCGCCAAGCAATGGGTCTAGCCGGAGAATTGCTCCGGGAAAAACGTTTCTCGGGATCAACTCTTTGGCTTTGGAACACCTCCTACCTCGAAGAAATGGTGGTCCTCTCACAGGAATTGACCAAACATGAATCCTCCCAACATTCGATATCTAAAATTGAACTACCCGTACGTTACTAATTCACAATTATCAGATGCAATTCCCCACAACGACGACGACGACATATTGCATTTCACATACGGTGATCTCGCAAATCCCGGTTCGCTTCTTGGCATTGCGTTTTTTACCCCCGCTCAACACTCCCACTCCCACTTGCAGACGAGTCCTTCCCTTTCGCATCGTCGATCCCATCCATCCATTCCATAACTTGATGATACTTCTTCTCCTTGTCCCTCATATAGCACGTAGGGCAAGGTGTGTCTGCCGTGACTTCTTGCGTATTGTCTTCAGTTTGTGGGTGCGGATTCGTCTTACACCTGGAGTCTGTAGCAGTTCTAGTTTGAAACTTGTCGTTGCAATGGTATGTTGTTTTAGTGTAACGGCACATTGGTAATTCTTTCTTGGTAGAGATTTAGTGGCTTGGAGGAGTATGTAGGTCTCGATCAGATGCGTTCGGGGGAGTTTTGTATTATGTATGGCAGTTTTTTCTCCTTTTCTTGGTATGGTGGTATGATGGTATGGTGGGATTCTTGTTTTCTCTCACACACTCTCTTTTTGTCCTTCGTAAATTCAATATTGGATACTCTCGAATAGCCGGTGGGGGATTGATAGAAACGGGATTTTTTGTCTGGAAATCCTGCTGGTAAACAGAGGGCCAGAAGTCACAGATATTTATACTCCCCGGACTAGGATACTTCAGATAGTCTTGTCGAAACTAGCCCATTTCTACCCTTGGAAGGCGGAGTCCTGACAGTTGGCAACATTGTGCTAGCTAGTTGCGTGACAAAGGGTTCATCGTGAAGGCCAAAAAAGTGGCATTTCGACATGTCACTAATTAACTTTCGGTGTTCGATATATTACTGCAGACGAGCCCCAGTAGGCCTATTGGGATGTCTATAATGAGATTTAGAAGTTTCAAGGGAAGTTCGATCGTTATTCTTTAAAATCCGATCGCGTTTGGGCCCAACAACACGTCTACCGACACATGGTTTTTTTTTTTTTTTTGTACTTTCTTTTGTTTTCTGCATTTCCCGGGGGGGATCAATCGTATTATTGGATCCGTTATGCAAGATAATGCTCATTGGATCTCTGCAATATACCCTTGTAAGGCACAGCTGCAGGTTGGCTGGACAGAAACAGCGTCTCCAAACAAACACCACCTACCCACGTGAACTTTGGTCGGGGTGAGGGGGGTGTTATCGTGGCAATTATATTTATGAGCAATGTAGAGGAGTTTACGACAACAGGGTCCTAAGTCCTATTTGAACTTGGGCGGAGATATGAACTGCAAACCCTTCTACTCCGAGGGTGTCACGGGATACCATCTTCGGTGGCCGGTTTCACGCGGAGTGTTGATGATCGGAATACGGTAAATGGTTCATGAAAAGTGTTTTTGTGTTTGCGGGTTTGATTGAACAAGGCGGGGGAACAAATTCCTGTTATCACCATGTTTCTGATGCATCACTTAATTCCGTTCCTGAGCACTGATTATTTACTTGCACGGGACTAACTCAACCGCCGGTTGCAGCAGATGTCATCATAAGTGCAATTCTCTATCATATTTTTATTTTTTTACTTTGTTTCAAGTGGACCATGGTAACCTGCCACAGTAGGAGGTTAGGGTTGCATCGCCGATCTCCGATCTTGAATCTGGATGCTTATCTTATCGATAAGCGAGGCTGAGGGCTGTGATGTCAGAGGGCTGCTGAAGGGTTTTATGTGAATATATCTGTTGATGGAGAGCGGGGAGGGAGGGGAGGGAGAGGAGGGGGGAGAGGGGGAAGAGGAGGGGAGAAGAGGAGGGGGGAAGAGGAGGGGTGGGAGAAGAGGGTGAGTGGATAAGGAAGAAGGAGAAGGTAAGGGAGGGGGAGGGAAAGGACAGATGTTACCGTTGGCTGGCATAGCTGATGGCTGATGGCTGACGTTGATTGATAGGATCCTCTACAACCCTAACCCCACATACATTCTGTTCCTTCCTCCCTCCTCCCTCCCCCCTCCCCCTTCCATAGTACCCTCGTCTCACCAACAAATCCTCGATACTCTCAACATTCATGCATCGCTGAACCTCCCCTCCTCTTCATCGTTCACGCTTCATGCGAACACAGAGGTCATCAGACACCCTGGTCTTCCCCTCACTCCACTAATGTCCACTTCCGGGTCGAACTTGGTCTTGCTATCCTCCCCGCCAACTCTTGATCGAGATATCTGTTCCAACACAAACTCGAGCTTCTAAAATGCTGGCTACTCTACTGATCCCTATCACCTCCTGCCTCTTCCTATTGCATGTACTATACAAATACTTTAGTTCCCCTCTACGCCATATCCCATCTGCCCATCTAACTACCCCCTTTTCCCGTCTCTGGATCCTCTCTAGGACATTAACTAACCGACGTAACCGCTCTATTCAAGCTGCTCATCTAAAGTATGGCCCTATAGTCCGTCTAGGCCCCAAAGAAATCTCCATAAATGACCCAGCACTCGTCAAGTCTGTCTATTCGTCTAGAAGTGGCTTTGATAAACCACCGTGGTACCATATTTTCTCAAATTATGGGTTCGGACCCCTCTCTAATAATAAAATTTCCCCATTCCCTTGTACTGCATGTCAGTAGCTCATAAAGCCTTGAAACGTATAGATCCCCACCTATGTTCTCATTGATCCATAGTCAGCCCCATGCACAAAGAAAGAAGCTGCTGTCGAATGTCTATTCAAATTCATTCATATCGACTTCGTCAACGCTCGCTGCCACAACTCGGGAATGCTTAGAGACACGTTTAATGCAATATTTATCGGCCAAAGAGACCCATGAGGTCCATGAGCTTTTCAATGCCCTAGCGATGGACTTTGTAACGGCCTATCTGTTCACAAAGCACCATTCGACCCATTTCATCGAGAACGAGAATGAACGTCGTAGGTTCTTTGTGGACTTGTTTCAATCCCGCCGTAAATATTTTGTCTGGTCTAGCGAGCTTCCAGGCCTCGTCCGATTTATTGAAAAAGCCACATTTGGCTGCTTCCGTATCGTCCCAAAATGGGTTGATGATGTTAATACCGAGATTGAGGACTGGTGTATGAAGATGTGTACTGCCTGTGAAGAGGATATGACCAACGGTAAAACGCAAGATGAAGACTGCGTATATTACCGCCTCCGAAAGAATGGAGCCCTCTCGAAAGTTGAAGCAGCAAGTGAGAGCCTTGACCATATCGGTGCAGGTCATGAAACTACTGGTGTGGCATTAACCTATACGACGTATCATCTTTCTGTCTCCTCGCACCACCAGACCATTCTCCGAGATGAACTAAATACCCTACAGTCATCTTTGGTAGATGGCTTACCAACCTTTAAGCAGGTTGACTCGCTCCCGTTCCTGAACGCGGTCATCCTCGAGACGCTTCGTCTCAATTCCCCAATTCCTGGTTCACAGCCTCGCGTTACCCCTCCCGCCGGGTGCACACTTGGTGGATATTATATCCCCGGGGGAGTGACCATTGCCGGACAAGCCTGGAGTCTACATAGGGCGTTTTGGTCTGATCCAGAGGTTTGGCGGCCTGAGAGGTGGCTTGAGGACGAGGGCAAGGCTAGAGAAGGAGAAACGTGGTTGTGGATGTTTGGGAGTGGTGGGAGAGGGTGTGTAGGCAAGTGGTTGGCAATCTATGGTCAGTTCCTCCTCCACCCCTCTATTTTTGGAGTCATGAGGCCGACGACGCGTGATCTTTGTATTTATAGAAATGAAGATGACCTTGGCTCTTATCTACTCTAAGTTTAAAACGAAGATTGTCGATGATGAGGGTATTGAGATGGATGATAGGTATGTTCTCCTCTATTGTTTTTACGACCCTAATATTAAATCGACCTTACGGTAGATATACTACGGGACCGCTGTCCAATCAGTTATTGATAGGGTTCCACAAACTATGATTGATGTGCTGGAATATCACGAGATTACTTAAACCTTAGTGATTATATTATATACTTACATTTACACTTTATGATTGCCACATTAAAGTACCTTTATGATATTGCGTAGTTAATTATCTTCCCTTAAAATAAAAGAATAAAATCACCATCTAGGCCGATCAAAGGCCAAATTGACTTTCTTTCTGGAGTCCATACCCGTTGATCTATTCCAGTGATCCCCCTAGCTATTACTAGAGATCAGAATAATACGAAAACATCTGAATTCGGCTATAAGCGTCGGTGGCTCAATTACACGATAGATCCCTTTGTACCTCTTCCTCTCCATTTTTAGGTATAGTGACACTCAAGAATTTTGATTTAGAGTCTATTTACGTTCAAAAAAGATCATGCCTATCGTACTAATTCTCCTAGTTCTAGACTAGTAACCTAATAACTAAAACCTCTATAGGCGCAGTCGAGCCCAGTAATAACGCACGTTTCTATTGTTCTACCCAATTCCTTGGTTCTAAGTAGATTTTCGAGTTAATAGCTCTATCCCCCTTGTCTACCTGTGGTTGGGTTTAGTTATACTGCTGTTCATAGTTAGCCTGTCCGATTCTTAACCCGGTGGGCTCGGAATTACTAATTTTCCGCAAGGGAGAAAAGCAGGTACTAGAAATCACCTAAAATTCATGTTTCGGAAGGTTTCTTCCGCTTCACCTTCGGGCCCATCACTCGATTTATATAAGTTCATTACGTCTTGTTGAACGCGGGAGATCATCGGGCTAGTCAGCGGCCGCGGCCATTTCGTGAAAGATGGGGGAGGAAGGCTCTCAGAAGTATGTGAATCTTCAGGAGTACCTAACGGTGGAGCATATTATTACCAGCCTAACTAAATTAGGGTAGAAGTGACAGCCGTAACCTAGGGGGGAGGGGGTGATGAGGAAAAAATACCAGGGGGCCAGATTAGATGAATCTGGCTAAAGAGTTATGTCTTATGAAATGTCGCTCCGCATTTGCATTTACATTGTGTTTTTTTGAGAGGGGTTATAGATTTTAGCAAGGGGACCTTTAAAACCCTTTGGCCTTTGGGGATAGGAACTTTCTGTATGATCAAATTAATTCCATACTATAGTATGTATGTTATGTAGATCTAAAGTCAATCACCCAGATTCATCTGATTCCTTCTTCAAGTTTCGAATTCCAAGTTGTCTTCCACACATAAACCCAATACTCAATACAAACTTGAAACAAACATTTGGTGCCGTTGATCTCCTGTTTCTTCAAAACCTGCAATCTGCGGTCTCTAATTCTATGTTCAAGCTCACTTATTTAGCTAACCGTGGTATAAATTGTACACTTTGTCGCAACTTCCACCTTCAAAAACAGCCTACCACCCCCCCGATATCGCACAAACACCCACGTAGAAAAGCACTATCATGTGTAACATCACTATCACTACATACAGCTGCGGCTACGAACACCGCAAACACAAAAAAACAAGCCCTGACTGTTATATCGAACCTCCGCCTGATAGGCACCCAAAAACCTCACGCTTAATCGAGATCTACTCTGTATGTGACTGTTGTTATGAGGCACAGTTGGATGGTCACTTTCCTGCACGGTGCGCCCGGCTAGACCCGATTCATGCCAAGGAGCCTGTAGAAGTCAATGACATGAACAATGATGGGCCTGCTAACTAGATAACCGGGATTTCTTTGTGTACGGAACGGGCCGGAGAGGTAGTTTGGTTAACAATAGCTGAAACATAGCGACTTTCATATCTCTTCTAAGCAATGGTTCAGCTGATGACATCCGTGTAAACTGAATTAGACAATTATCATAATCTACCGAACTCAAAGATTCTTTGCGTGATATGAGTGGTTAGACTGCGGTAGCAACCAGTCTCATGGTTTATGAAATAATACTGGTCACTAAATAGGAAAAAAACTTTGAGACAGAAATTTAGCCCGTTTGTGCACTTACCAAGGGGCTAGACGGACCTATTTACCCTATAGGTGAACTTGACGTCGGTCACCTACATTATGGGGGAATTTGCAGTGATTCAAGGGCCGGTGGTAAGAACTAAGGCCGCCACAATTAAATGCCCTAGATTCACATTCATAGCTACCATGCGTAATCCGTACGCCCTGGCTGTAAAATTCCGTCCGAAATTCCCTACACACCTATAACGCTTAGCTAAATATTCTGCTTCATGATTTACCGGTTCATTACTCAATCAATCCAGGAAACGCATTGAGATATGTGTATCCACACCTTAATCATGTCCACCTAAGGGCACAACGACTTGAGCTGTATTGAGGTCGTAATTCAATGTCGTGTCATCTAATACCATGCATTTACCTCTCCATCTGTGAAAATACTCAGTACCGGATTCATTGCTCAATCGGTAGAGATTAGTGGATGGATGTAACTCCGTCTTGATATACCAATGCATATTCCTATGACCTCATATAGATCAGCTGTCGAGCACAACCTAGTGCTTTTAGAAATCAGATAGCTCATTTTCTCAAGAGCTGCCTTGTAGAGCCTATCGAACCGTACAATACCGAGCGCTCGGTGCGGAATCCTAGAGTAGCGTGATGATCTCAAAGGACCTACTTTTGCAATAAAGGCAGAGTCCAAAAGGCTGGTGGTCTAAACCGTGATGATACTGAAAATTGCAATATTGGTTCATATATATCCAAGCTCTCTTTGCCTGACTGCTATCAGAGCTTTCCTATGATTTTCTTAGTATAAATTTCACAGCAAAGCTGGGGGGGTAATTTATGTAAGGCCCGACTATAGTAAATATGAACTCCATCTGCCGATGTCGATTCAGACTTGATGTTTTGGCAGGTCACCACAGTTTGAAAACACAAATAGATCAAGGGAATGATAAAGAATTATAAATTAAAGTAAGCCCTAAGAGCGTCTTCCGTCTATCAGTACTCCAGAAAACCCTATTGAATGATGGGGCCCGCCTCTTTATATACAAAACCAGCTATACGAAAATCACATATCCCTTGACTACTTTTCCCCTATTTTTTTCCAAGCATACACCATAGTGTCTTTAGCTCTGGTAATTACTTCCATAACTCAACATCTTGCCACTTTAGAACCAACTTCCGTACCCTCCCCAACTATTCCCACTGAGCACTCACAAGCGAAATATTGCACCCATAAGCTTGCACGCTCCTGATAATTTCGGATGCCTTGCCCTAAAGGTGTCAGTATGTCAAGAGACATCACGGTGCTCCAAAAGTACTCTGACTATATCCTCATACCCAAATCTTTGTGCATCGTCCAATACTGTATCCCCATGAATATCGCAGATAGAGCCACAAGCACCATTCTCTACCAATAGCCTAACTGTTGCCTCATGCCCTCCTCGAACTGCCAAAGCAAGTGGTGTCCTTGTCTTCCTTAATTCCAGAGCATCGATATCCGCTCCATAATCCAGAAGTAACCGGACAACTCCAGTATGTCCCCCCGCAGCCGCTACGTGAAGCGATGTACGCCAGTCAGAGGCCCTCGCAGTAACATCAGCACCCTTCTCCAGCAAAATATTGACCACTCTCTTATTTCCACTTTGTGAAGCGTAATGAAGAGCTGACATTCCGAGCTGGTCCACGGCGGTGATATCGGTACCCTTCTCAAGTAGGAAACTAGCCAATTCCCCATCACATAATGGGTTTTTTTTCATCGCGGCGAGGTGAAGAGCCGTTCTGTACCCTGCTCCCCCCGCTTTCCGAGCGGTTCGGGCATTTATATCGGCATTGAATTCTAGTAGCAGTTCGATGATCCGGCAATCCCCTTGACATACAGCCCAGTGGAGCGGTGTACTTCCGCCATAGTCTATGGTAGAGATATCTGATCCTGCTTCAATAAGCAACCTAACAACTGCTTCGTTCCTACTCTCCACGGCGTAGTGAAGTGGTGTCTCATTTTCTTGAGTTTTGGCCGAAACGTCAGCACCTCTCTCAAGGAGTTTCATGACTAGAGATTCTCTGGGACCATGGCCGCGGGCCGCTTGGTGGAGTGGTGTGGCGCCTTTCCGGTCTCGAGCGTGAATGTTGGCGCCATACTCCAACAAAAGCCTAGATGAAGAACAGTGAGCATCTCCAGTCCTAAAACCATAGCTTACTTTTGGTTCGGATATTATACATACATCGATATCGACTCGCGCCCCCGGTATGCCGCCCTGTGAAGCGGTGTCTCCCCAAGCAATGTTGTTGTTTCGACATCCGACCCACTTTCCAACAATAGCTTGACTATTTGTTCATGGCCGACCTCCACCGCCGTATTGAGCGGAGTCGACCCTTCAGCACTCCGCGCAGTGATGTCAGCCCCTTTCTTCAACAGCATCTGGAGAATACGCTCATCAGAAACTGCCTTATGAAGCGGTGTTGACCCATTAATGGTCTGGGCGGCGACATCGGCCCCGCGCTCAAGCAAAAGCTCTACAAGCTTCACGTGACCATTCCCCGCAGCCCAGTGCAACGTTGTACGCCCGCGAATATCAATCGTCTCATTGACATCGACTGCGACTAGTTTCTCCAGTACCAGTCTTACCAAAGCTTCGTTCTTGCGCTCCACTGCAGAACAAAGCCCGGTCTTGCCATCCTCCTTCGCAATTCTAGTCAGAAGATTGTCCTGATGGGATACGAGGTGTAGTGCCAGTAAGGCTGCTAGGCGCCGGTTTGCCCTAAGGAGAGAATTCAGGTCGTTCGCGTTCAAGTATTGACTAATTATGAGGATGAGCTCGTTGGGAAGCCGAAGAAGTGGAAATCCGATAAGTGACATGAGAGGTTATTATCTGATATTCTTTTCGTATAGATACGAGGAATTACCTTTGTGATGAATGTCGCCTACGGGGAAGGGATTCCTGCACTTTTTATCAGATATTAAGTCTTCGAGCCCGATCTGCCTT
The DNA here is from genome assembly GCA_033030425.1 of Verpa conica. Taxonomy (NCBI): domain Eukaryota; kingdom Fungi; phylum Ascomycota; class Pezizomycetes; order Pezizales; family Morchellaceae; genus Verpa; species Verpa conica. Next base: position 1,923,854 of record JAUFSD010000006.1, read on the forward strand.
GAAGGAAAAACGGCCTCTGGATCGAGACCGATTCGTGTCCTGAGACAAACCAGCCAATGATCACGATATCGGATCTGGACAGATCTCCTAATGTCGCTATGTCAAACAAGCCTCGCAGCCTGCTGGCTCCAATCGAGTGCCAATTTGTGCCCCGATGCCCCGGGTAGCCATTTTTTAAAAAAAATCGAAACTGATATTTAGTTAGCAGGCAGATTAGCGGTGGATTCACAGTCATGAACCATTGCAATCGAGTCTGCAGGGTATGCATGTGGGGGAACCAGAATGCTGGGCTAAACCCTAGAGCCTCCCTTTCTGCAGTCTGGGGTCTATGAAGTGTTGTAGGCTATGTGTCTGCTCTAATTCCTCCCCGTCTTTCACCTCGTCTTCCTTCTTCCTGGTCTCTTATTTTATGCTACTTCACTTTTAATTCCTTGTTTTGCACTCCCCGGCTTTTCAGATGTCCAATATATGTTTATGCCCCCGGGATCTCTTTATAATCCCGGTACCAGGTGATTCAGCCACAGTATAGAGGATTAAGGGGTTATTCACATATCAGGCAACGGTAATTCGGGGTCATCGCGCCAAGGCGTATTGATAACCCTAACCCTTTAAAAGACCTGTACCACAGCTCATCACTCGCTATGATTCCTACCTTATCAGAGCACGTTATTTGTTTGTTCTCTTATAATAGTTTATCAATAATATTAATTGTGATTAAAAGAACCATTGAAGTCTTCAAATTTCAAAAATGGACATCAAGGAGCCTTCTCGCTGTACGCGTTATATATTCTACCAAAAGAGTGTCCTAGAATCTACTATGCTCTATGCCCTATGCCAGGGGTCGGCCCAGTGCAGCCTCTGGCCTACCAAAAAACAAGAGACGTTACACTGACGAATGACTACAATCGATTAGCAGCCCTCCCTGCCAATCGTATCTGATTGACATTTGTGCACGGGGCTGGGCCCGTGCCCCATACATTCTGTATGGTTTTGTATGATATGCAGACCCAGTCCTGTGCATAAACGTCAGTCAGCTACGAGTAGTCCTCTAGATTGAAGGCCAAAATCTCTAAGTCGTCACCCAAGAATTAAGCTGACCTACCTTGAGGTTTGAGCCATATAACTACAGCCTTTATATTTCTTCCAAATCACTACGAGAGGTTCTCTTATCTGCTCTACCGAAGGATGTAGATCCTCTACTCGCCAATCGGCAGGTATGCTCCACCAGAGACTCTCACCCCCAGTAAGGGCCCCTGTCCGGAACTAGTACTTGCAGCGGGTAGGTTTACCTGCATTGAGATTGTCGGTAATTTTGTTGTGTTGTGCACGGGAGTATAGGCTTGGCAGTAGTGCACATGTGGCGGCGCAAGACAGCTCGCAGATCGAACAGTTTCTCGTGGAGAATTTCTGTCATTCAATGACGTATAGGGCCAAATTCTAACAGAATTTTTCATAGCGGGGCCGGGTTTGCAGCTGCAGGCAGGTGAAACAAATTTGGGTCAAGCCCAAAATTGTGTACTCGAGGCAGGTATAATGGAGCAAAAGATGTAAGCCCAGACAGGGGGGGGTGCCCTAGGAAATGTAGGTGCACTCGTCAATTGGTGACAATAGCTCATAGCTACTGGAAAACTAGTGGTGCGGGAGATTCAAAACTAGATACTTTTGCCGATTCACCGTGACTGGTTGGTTCATGGGATAGACAATTAACATTCCAACAGTTGTTGATCACCAGAATGCACAGACATTGCCCTTGCATTCGCGTCTCGCACAAGCTCAAGATCAACAAACTTAATATCAGTTTAATCAGTGGTTTGTGCTATCTGGGCCTAGACTCTGCTCCAAAAGGTCAAAACCCCCGACAAAGTACATATATCCTCCAATTTGAGCCACCCCATAATCAGTTGACTAGCGCCCTCTAGAGCCACAAAAAAAAGCGTCCAGCACTTGAGACAGAGCAGACCTGAGAACAGGGTACCAAGTTGCCCAAGTGCTCCCCAAGACCGCCCGAGAAAATGTATGTTATGACTCTTCTTGCACCACTCGGAGATGTATAAGGTTTCTGTTGTGGCTTGATGTATTACACTTGTCAAATATTAGCGACCCCCAGGATGGTCTGTTTCACAAGTGTAACATCTCCATGTGCATTGTTGTGCACACTTCCCATCATGCAAGCGTACTGTAGAAACTGCCATTTACATAGGACAGCCGAGCCACAAGAGACAAGGAAAACACTTGCCAGTAGGTAGGTAGGTGCGCTTCAGTAAACCTCTAGTATAATTTAATGCATGCGAAAGTCTTTATCGCTCGAGATCGATTCTCACCATTGATTCCTGAGGCTATGCTGTCTCTAGGGCTAGGGTTACTGTAAGTTGCTTGTGGAAATAATAATATAACTTTCCGTACTCAGAGCTCTCACCGAAAGCTACTTTTGTCTACTTGCATGGCCCGAAAAAGGGAAAGACTTATCCTTTGCAGCCATCGAGGCTGCTTCAACACATACATGTGTCCTTAAACAAAGCATTTAAACCTTGCTACAGCTCGTGGTGGTCTCAGCTGCAATATATTGCTCAAAGAAAGCCACAATTACCCCACCTGGTTGGCCTAATGTGGTGATAATGAGCTTTGTTCGCCTTTCGATAGGCTCCTTAACTATCCTAATTTAAAAGAATTTGTGTAAGGTCATGTTCCCACCAAGAACTCTCAGGGCAGATATATGGGTAGAGATTGGTGATGGGTAATGCAGGGCACCACGGGTCTAGCACGGTAAGATGGGGGTTGAGCGCACCATCCTACTACATGTATGTTGAAAACGCACGTGCTGCTCAAAAACCCTAACTCTCACTCCGTTACTGCCCTTGGACTCTTATCTTCCATCGATCTCCACGTAACTCTAAAATATATCTGATAAACTTAAAAGAATTAGATCTAGATCAGGAGGCAGGTGCTATTCTCTATGTCTAACCAGAGAATTTACGATTCCTCGAAAGACTACACGGAAAATCTCGAATATATCTCTAAAAGGGTAAACTCATAACCTCCACCATCCACTCTTTTATCACCTCAATTAACCAGGTCATGTCATTTAAAAGCCTTCTTGCCACCTAGGAGGTATCCCCTAGGAAACAGAGTACCATAACTCACTTGTCACCAAAGAATACTAGCCCTTGATATTTCTGCGGCATAAGTTCCCCCCTCCTGATCCCTCGCCCCCGATGAAACCGACTATGATCTGTCTAACGAGATTCATTCCCGAACCGCCCGATGCCCCCTTCGAACAAAAAAACAGCAAGCAAGACATTTTTAACTGCAATATAGATGTAGATTCTGGCTTGGTATTATAATATAACTACATACGTATGATAGATAAACTACTATCGAAACCAATGAGCTAGAAGAATCATAGGAGAAAAAACTTGACCGGTTAGAATCAAGAGACCTACCGTAATTATTATGAAATTCGAAATATCAGAAGGTTTTTTGGGGGGCTATAGGAGGTTTTGTGGGAAGTTTCAGGTCATAATACTCAAACGAACCATATTTATGGGTTTAAGAGGTTCAAATTTAGGGGATGGATAAGGTATTTCACGGCGAAACCGAGAAACCAGCCACATGATATCTACAAAGCTAAAGCCAAAGCTCAATACTACAGCAACGAAGTGGGACTAATACCCGGAGAAACCTTCAAGGAAGCTAAGTGATCGGTTTCTAGGGTGATTGACTTAATTTGGTGAAACACTTTATCTAGCTCTTTAACTAAGCGCCCCGGAGGTGTGGGATATCTCGGTATAGGTGGGCTGGGAAAATAATAGTGTTCTTAGTTCCTCAAAGCGGTATAGAGTAGAGATTTAACACGGCCGGCCCAGACTGGTATACACAGTAGTAATTGCGATTTTATCCGGTCCGGGCCAGGCCAGTTAGTTCTTGGGCCGGACCTACCCAATTCAACCTCTTTTATAGAGCATTAAGTCACTTAGTTTACTTTTCTTTAGTAGAGGTTATAGATTTAGGGCTCGAATTCTATAAGTTATCCTAAATATAAGGGTGCTAGTAGTAGACTTCTAGACACCACTATAAACTCCACACCCCCCCAAGATTCTATATATATCTCTATATTGAGGTATCTTTAGATATAAAAATTTACATAGAATCTATGAAAATTATTATTAAATTTCCTATCAAATATTCCTAAGGCTAGGATATTTTTATGACTAGATCGAAACAATAGCTAACTTCGATCCAATTTATTAAAAAGTCAGGTATAAACCAATGGGCTCGAGAGCGTGTAACCATATAGATCAGGCCTAAGAACCTTTTGCGGGAGAATTTTAGGATTTAGGAACGGCAGACCGTACGATCAGACTTTCAGTTGCTACGATCTAGGTTATAAGTGTGATCCATCACATAATCTTAGGCTTGGGAAACATACACCCTATCATATTTTACCCAAACTAATTATATCTGCGGATCCTACTAATTATGGGCTATCTATCAGATTTAGCGGGACCTCAATACGAAAGAATTTCCACTTTTAAATGTTTAGCAACCACAAGAAGCAGTATAAAAAAATAGTAAGCATATAATTGTATAAGGCTAAGCATTATGCGTAGTACGTTGTAGAAATGTTAACCTTAATATTATCCTTGTAATCTTTGGAAACCCATATATTGTGCAATGCTGTCTTCCACGTGTCATAAACGGAATACGACCTGTTTTACACTTCAAAAGCTCTTTGTCACACTTAATACTTTTCAGCATGCCATTATCTGCTATCTCTCCAACCTGCTATTTGCGTCGCAACTCAGGGCAACAGTTTGGAATATAGTTCAAATCAAACTTTCTTTGTCTGTCTACAGCTATATATCAACAGTAGTAAAGATACTTCGGAATGTAGATTTAAAATCTCAATAACATCACTAAATATAAACTAGAGATAGTCTAAAGAAAATGGCGAACCCGATAACCGATCAAGATATGCCATTCCCTACGGAAAATCTTCAAAATCCCATAGATACCCTAACTCCCTCCAATAACATTACCACTCCGGCTTCTGAAGAGCAGTTGCAAGAGTCACCGCTACTCACTAGTACGCCCCAGAGATGGAGGAAGTCCCCTGGTATGGAGGAACTACGAAAACTCGCAGCACGTCTAGAGAAAAGGTTTGGTGAAGCAACAGCTCGTATAACTGCCGAAGCGCATGGGGGAGTAAGTTATGCACTCTAATTTGAATTTGGACTTGAGGTTCTATCAGGCATTACAAAGCTAACATTAGATTCTGCTTAGAGTGAACCTATTCTGAACTCTCCCGAGTTAAAGGCCCCCATATATACAAAGGAAAGCTTAGGTCCCCGCGCAAAATACCACACGTGGATGGAAGAAGTCGAAGACTGTGATTGATCAAGAGTCTCAGTATCTAATACGGGTTTAGAGATGATCAAATCCGTTTCGATGGGCTTTCCTATATATTTTGTTTCTGAATATATGTGCTCGAGTATTTTGAGAGTAGATTTCATATACCTAATAAATCAATGGGGAAAAAAAACGAAAAAACTAGAAAAGAATATTGCGAGTTTCATCAATCATCACTCGAACCCCAGGCCTATTGACATATAGTACTCCACATAGCCTTAGGCTAAATTGTTTCCAAACAACCAATAGCCTCGGTGGCTAGTCCCCCGGGCTCCAAAGTAGAGAAGGCCATAGCATTAGAGCCGGACCCAAGTCCTTACTAGATGATATAATGTTTGAGGGCCACTATAGACGTCCATGTAGACCTAGCCTACCAGAGAAGTAGCAACCTTAATCACCCCTACCGGTATTTACCCAAACGTCTCCTCGCCCGCATAGCTATCCTCCATATATATAGTCAGCCCATTGACCCATAAATACCAACCACAAACCCCAGAACTCTCTAGCCCTGATATAAAGAGATTACATACGTTACATAAAGAAACCCATCCTCATCTTTATGTTCCTGATAGATTGGACCCATCTCTGCCGAGGTCGGTATAAGTACCCCACCCACAAATATAAATAACGCCTGGGTTTTCGATAGCTGGATACGGCTCCGGATCAACCATAGAAGCTGCGCAACTGGTGCAAGGGGTGACATGAGGAATTTCGTCTTGGCTATGGAGGAGATGTTTGATCTCCCAGCCTTCTCGCAGATTACTGGAATGTGCCCAGGCCGAGCAACCAGCATTCGATCAACTGCATCTTGACGCTCCTGGAAGGTGTGCTTGTCCTTGAAGTTGCTGTAAATATCACGACATATATTAGCCCAAATACACATATGATTTCGATAATCGATAACGTTACCTAGACATGCGAATACCTAGCAAATAGAGCGCGTAGGCGTTGTTAAGAAGATTCCTACCTATTTTTTCGACTTCTGTAATTGAAGGGGGCGAGAGCAGTCCTAGAAGAAGAGAAGTAAAGAGGATCTGTAGATAAAGGTAAAGTGACTCCTGAGCAGAGTCAATAAGAACGAGTCAATACCCGGAAATCCATACAGGTGAGTGCACGCTACTATGACTGCCTTACTTCCAAGGGTATGAGACACGAGGCTGTGACTACAAATATGCTAGAAATAGTATTAAAAGGAACCCATTCTACCAAGCACGGTGGGGGGCCTTGATTACTTGAGCCAATGGTTCTCTTGCCCCTGAGCTCTGTCCCGGCCTCGCCACCCTTCTGAGCACTGTTGTTGTTTCTCGCCATTCCTACCAGAAGTCCTACTCTACACATAGTCCTCCACATTGTTATTACCACTACGGTCTATCACTTAACTACATACTCAAATACTCTAGCGAGATTACGCGTTCAGTGTACATGGTCTCTTCATTGGCTTCAAGTCACGTCACATACTCTCATCTACCCTGCGCCACCCAAGGCTTTGGCGCATGCGTGGCGCTTAACTCACTCATAGACGCCCTCAGTAGCCGTGGCATAGAGGACTCTATCTGTATGCACGCGGCAGAATAACTCTAAACCAACCACCAATAACACACACTACAGTTACTGGTGGGGGTATTAATTGTTGACCCTAACCCTTGAGCCTCATGCTCTGTCCATCACTCGCTCTTATCACCCCACCTGTACCACAATCATGAGATTAGTTAGGTCGCAGCAACTGAACCATCTGCATAGAAAGATGTTTCTACATATTCTCCGCATAGCCAGCCTTATATCAAATAAGACTAGGTGGGCCGGGCTGAAACGCGGTACACATACTTGGCTTTTGTGCAGTACTCCTGCATCACTACACCACCTCCTACGATAAGCAGTAAGGCATGCATATATATGCGAGGAACTATGCGCAGGGAACTTCCTACGTAAAGCCTCCCCCAAGAGTAGCATAGTTGATTCCTAGAGTGCTCTAGCTAGTTCCCGCTCCTTCGGTCGACCCCTACTCGTGCTCCCGGCACTCATATATTGAACATGGATGAAGGGTTCCGGGGTTTTTGGATCGGAAGGGATATTCAGCTTCAACGATCAGGGAGGTAGGCTATCATCAAGAATTTTGTTACAAACACCGATCGAAAAAAATTATATCTTGATTTCGATTCAAGTATGATTTGTTCTTATTCGACAGTCTAACTACCGACTTCTTAGACAAAAAAATTACCCGTAGCTCATACGTAGACTATGAGGACCCATATCCAATCCAATCCCAAGAAGAAAAAAATAAACAATATAACGAAGAAAATTATGGACAAAAGAGAACACCCTTTCCCGATCTTTCTCCCAAAAATACAAAGTAAAACGCCCCACCCTGTAGTGTATATTTATGTATACCAATCCCAATCTGTTCTGCGATGTCATAAAGCTGTATCTTGGGCATTCACTCCCCTGCTCCACTCCCCCTCCCCAACAGTCCCCGCCAACATATAAGTAGTAACCAAATTGTGTAAGCTGTGCTTCAGAAGAAAAAAAAAAATGAAACGCGATCCTGCAACAAAATAAATGCGTGTCACGACCACAGAAATCAAAACCGAGAGAAAAAAAGATCCAGGAGAAAAAAAACGCTAAAAGAACAAAATCAAGGAGTAAAAAAGAAACCCACGCTATGCAATTTACAGATGAACAGACAAATAAACAAATCGTCAGAGCCAGGGGAAAAAAAAACCAAGGCCCAACTCAACTTCAACCTACCATAATTAAAATAGTTCTGCCTCTCCACCCTGCACACTCTCATTCGCGCAAACCCTACACATGACAAATCCACAGCTATCCAAACAGACCCACATATTCGGAAACGGCCCCCTCCTACAAAACCTGCACTTCCCCGCATCACCGCTCCCCTGCATCCCCTTCCGAGGCTTCAACCTGTGCTCTTGGATAATCAACTCCCCGTCTGCTCCATCGCCCGTACGTGCAATAGCGGTCTTCAGAAAGATGGTGCCAGGCATCCGTGCGATCTCGGAGCGCTCCTCATCGGTAAGGGCCACTGCCTGGACATCGGTGGTGGCGGTGGTTGGAACTGCAGGGAGAGCTGGGGCTGGTGGTGGGTTGGATGGGTTGGAGGAAGACCGATTATGGCCCGATTTCCAACGAGAGAAGGATGATGTCGATGAAGGTAGGGTGGCACCTGAAGTGGCGCGAGGGCGAGTGGTTGGGGCGTTCTCAGAGCTATCTTCCTGGATTGTCTGAGGTACTTCGGCGGAGAGTGGATGAGCACCATACTTGATTGCTGATGAAGGGCGAGATATGATATCTGGGGTTATGTGTGAATTTGTACCCCTCTTGTTCACGTGAGAGTTGAGGCGGGTGAACGCATGTCGTAGGCTGACTGTTTTTGATCGTCGGGGTTCCGCCACGACCGGCGATATTGGCGATGGGACCGGGAAGAAGACAGGTATCGAGACGTCTGCATCAGAGGCTTCTGTGTTGAAAACAATCGGGCGCATCTGCATATCGTCTGGGATCCGCTTCGGCGAGAGGCCAGTGGTAAAGCTATATTCTGAAGGGGCGGTCGGAGATGCCGGAGCTGTCCTGAAAGATCGGGTATCAAACGGGGGTGGTGGGATGACAATCTCATGTAGGAGGGAACTTGGCTTGCCCCGCGAAGGCCCGCCTGACGAAAACTTTTCTGGGTTGAAAGTAGATGCACACGGGCTATGTGGAGGTGGGAGAGTCATGTTTTCGTCAACGTCTCCCAGATTATCCATGGGCAGGCCTGGTGACTTGGGACTATGCATGCTCCTGTTGGAGGCCATCGACATGGCTGAGAACGATGTGCCAGGGCGGTTGGCTGTGGACGGCCGGGCGACCGAGTTCAATCGTACTCGAGGGGTTAGTGACAATGGTGCTTTGGCCTTGTTCACCGCCGATGACCTTGAACTCATTGTACTCATTCGAAGAAGCTTCGGCCCGGCTTCCGAGGGATGCAGGGCAGGCTTTGCCGACCCGGCCGATGGGATCGGGATCGGTGCAGGTCTCGGCGCCAGGAACGATGGGGTTTCTCGGCCAGTTGTTTCTTCCCGAATTGAGGCCACAAAACTTGGAGCCCGGCGAGTGGCCGGGCTCTCAGAACGTGAACGGGATACGGGCCGGGGGATTCTAGATGGAGATGTTGTGGAGAAATGCTTATTCACAGTGGGAGTTGGGGCTTCAACTTGCACGGAGGGGATCCCCGAATTCGGGCCCACACTACTATCATCCAGATATACAAAAACTTCTTGTGACCTGGCATCATCCTGAGCATCCTCAAAACTATGATAGTAGTCTAGGCTATCAGTTTTATCCGGAGAAGTCCTAGCAAACTGGTAATCACCATCAGGGGTGATGGGGCTCGCAGGAGACTCCGATCGCCTCTTCTCATCTTCGAAACTACGAAAAGAACTGCGGTTGCTGCGGATTCCAGTCGACTCGGTGCTAGTCGACGAGTCTTGGGTTGTTTCAGTAGTAGTAGTTGGGGAGTCTGCCGACCTGTAAGATGAGTGACCAGATGCGGGTTCAGCTACGGAAGGCGGATAATCCTTTTGTGCGTACTGGTTCGGGCCCGAGATTGGGATTGTGCCGTACCCAAAATCTTCAGTCGGAGCCGCCACCAACTGGCCCGGATGCACTGTGGTGGGGGGTGGCGGGGGGTGCGCAGTGCGCGGGGAGGATGGCACCGAAGCCGAAACCAGTTTCGGAGAATCCACCAGCTGGGCCTCGTGGATACTTGAGGCAACAGTGGCAGGGCTCAGAGGACTACTTGCCCGCCTATCACGACTGTGGAGCAGACCACGTATCTTTGTCGAAAACATACGCGAAATGCTGTGAGGCGAAGAAGGCGCCTTTGGCACGCCCGAGGCCCCAGTGCTGATAGGGCGGGGGAGGTCATGGCGTGCACGGGAGTTTGCATTGCTATCCGATGACCGCAGCTTCGGCATTGCAGGGTCGGAGAAGAATTGTTCTAGTTTAAGAGTAGGTATTACTAGTCCCGAGGAGAGTCCCTTCCCGGACTGAGGTGTGACGGAAGAAGGAGAAGGTGGAGGCGGAAGAGGTGGAAGAAAGCGCTGAGCTGGCGTGTCTGTGGGTGATGCGAGAGGATCCGCTTCGAGGCCGCCTGCACACCACGGAAATTCAGCTAAAAGATTGACGTTGACGGCTGCTGCTGTCTTTGTCGATGATGAGGGTGATGAAGATGAGGCGTCGCAAAAGATAGCTGTCAATTCCGACTGACTTTCGGAATGCTGATGAAGGTTGACAACCGAAGAGTCGGACAACGACGGGGGTGTGTTGAAGTCTTCGTCTACGGGAGAGACGTGGGTAGGGGAAGAGAGAGAGCAGTCGTGGTCTTCGGACAACGAAAAGGCTTCGGGGTCAAACAACACAGACGGAGTTGGTTTAGGGGATGTGAGGGACGATGAGGACGAAGAGTAGACGAACGTCGTTTCATGGCAGGGCAGAGGACTGGCAATTGCGTCTTCGGGGCTGAGTGGGGAGATCTTTCCTTTGCAGGCGAAGGTTAGGGGTGGGCCGAGTGAGGGTGCAGGAGCTACGGCCACAGCGGGGGAGTTTTCGACCTTGTGGATTGTGGGACGGTGGTCAGTGGGGTGGTTGTAAATGTGGTGGTGGTGGAATATGTGATGCTGGTTGTCGGACAAGGCTGCCACCTGGCCAGCTGTGAACGTGTCTGCGTGTTTGCAGGCGTGTTGCTGGCGCGACCCCCAAAGGGAGGGAGGGATAGGCGGAAGGCATTGGCCGAGGGGGGAGGCGAGAGACAAATCGTTGGTTGACTTTGACCTGTGGAGGGTGATTGGGTCGCTGAAGTTGAGGAAGCTCAAGTGATCGGAGGGTACGGCAGTAGTAGGCCTATTGACTGCTGAATGCGAGCTGTGGTAGGTTGGCCTCCTCCCAAGGGAAGGCCCTGATTCACGGTAGAAGGTGGGGCTATCGCCATTCTCATCGTTCGTCTCATTGCGAAGGCTCAGAATGTGGCTGGAGTGGGATACGAGTGGACTCGAAATAGTAAAGACCGGCGTAGAGGGTGTTGAATTTGTGGTTGAGGTTGAGGAATTGGTAAGGGTGGGGATAAGCCTGAGCCTTGGTGTGGCACGAGTATTGGTAGCAGTAATATTGGTAGTAATAGTAGCAGTGGCAGTGGCAGTAGTAGCAGCAGTAGCAATAGTAGTGGTAGTAGAAGCGATATCAGTAGCAGAAGCAGTACCAGTAGTAATAGCAGTAGTAGAAGCAGTAGCAGTAGCAGTGACGTTGTTAACATTGCATCTATCTTCTTGCCTTCCTCTGCTCCATATTCCTCTTCCTTCTTCTTTTCCCTTTCCCTTTCCCTCTCTACTCCCGCTTTCTTCTGCTTCGTTTCCCTCCCCTCCCACTCCCCCTCCCACCCCCACTCCCTCACTCTCTACAGCCTTAGACGGGATCTTGAGTGATAATCCATTACTGCTATTATTATTATTATTATCCAGTGCGTTGTCCCAATCCCCGGCATTCTTCTTCTTGTCCTTGTTATTACTGCCGTTATTGCTGGAAATAGACCATATGGACCACTGCGTGATGCCCGCCATCTGCACAAGGTGTAATGTGTCTGCTTGTACCACAGCCTGTCGGGTGGGACTTTACTCAAAATGGACTGGGAGTGACAGCAAAACACAACCACCACACACAGAACAGCGATGTTGAATATGACGGTATGACGATATGGTGATATGGTGATATGGTGATTGACCGGTCAGCTCTGAATGATCCGCTTCTCTTGTCAATGTTCAATTGTGAGAGGCCCGGAGAACGAGTGAATAAAAGAAAGAAAATGACTATATGACGATCTAGAAGAAGTCACCCCCTTCTCGTGGGAGAACTCTTGCAAATAAAGGGTCTAGTTCACTGTTTCCCTCTTTGACCCCTCGAACGAATTCCCATGCCATGTCCAAATTAGAGGCATCGGCCCTGGAGAGACACCCTCACTCGCCCCTGTATACTCATCCACAGATCTATCCTCTTCTGTCGCCCCAAGACCCGGTGTTTAAATCCCTACAGAGTCCTAGAGGGGTCTCGGTATGTACCAGAAAGCCCAAAGTCGCCCAGGTCAAGCCTATTCAATCCACATCCCGCATCACGCAAACACTTGTGCAAAGCCCCCGGACAGATCCCTCTTGCCTCACACCCCCCCTCCCCTCCCTCTCCAGTCACTACAATTCACCCAACGGCCCAGGAACCTCCACATATACGCTTGTGAATTGTTTCCCGGACAATACTCTCTATCCGAGGGACGTAGAAGATTGACAATTTCACTCAAAAGCAAGCTCTGCTAGCCCACCGCGATATCATATCGGGTAGATGATGATGAAATCAGTCTCGCCTATGCACCTCCCACTGCGGCAATCTGCAACTTTACGGGAACGCAGCTGCTTCCTGCGCTGCCGTCCAAGAGAAGTAAACAACACAACGCGACGTGGCAGCCTTCCATGCCCACCCCACCACAAGCGCGAGAAAAAAAAAATGAAAAAAATTTCACTGACGAAATCCTCACCTTGTTTTCCCCTCCGTCGCACCACGGCCGCGCGCCACGTGCACCTATTCTGGCTTGGGCTGTACTACATTGAGATTGCCAAAATAGAAACCCTTGCAGGCCGTTTCGTTTCGTTCCCTGGGTTGGCCTGGTCGGGAGGCCCTGCTGCTCTGGGGGATGGCGATCCTGCCAGGAGCACGGCTTAGGTAAGCAGGCACATGAAGAGTTCCCGGGGCTTCGAGAAGCATTTGCTGTATGTCTTCAGTAACTCTCTTCCCCCGAGTAGAGTGACCCCCCCCCGGACCTGGCACATAGCTCATAGTACCAGGGTGACCTTAATCTTGTTTTATTATGACAATCTCGCAATACAAGGCCTTGGGTAGGGCCCGGTCCAGTTCCCAAAGGAGCCAGTACACTCAACAATATCAATCACGTGACCTGCAATCCTAGCCAGCACGGAAGCACTGTCCCGATCAAATTTGTGGAATTTCCCCTAAAGTGTTCGCTCGGTGTCTCATTAAATTCCCGTCTCCAGAAATGAACAACGTCCCGTCCCGTTCTCTTGGAGGCGGAAGATCGAACTTCGAGAGGCATGTGCCTTGCATCCCCAAGCCAGGCCGCCAATTACAAGAGTTTGGTACCTTTCTCCCTGTACCGCGGCTTTAGTGGCAGGTGCTCCATCAGAGTATTCCATCTTCAATTGACTGAACGATGATGCGCATTGCATAGGCAAATAGTGACTATGCACGTCGAGCTGGATGGGATTCTACCGTATTGCGGTGGGTCTTCTGGAAATCCCGATCGAGTGAACTGCGAATTTGGAACACCATCTACCTGGGCCATCGGATTTTAAACTACGATTCTTTCTTTTTTCCACCCCCCAAAAAGCAGCCTATGTCGCCATACTTACAGCTAAAGCCACGACACAATTGCAGACTTTACAGGCTCGGGCCATCTCTAAACATGGTATTATCAAATGACTTGTCACTTCATTCCCCTGAATGATACGTCCTTGCAATCTGTACAGATGCCCCAAATCACGCAGGCTCTCCTGAGTGGGGCATGGATACACGCGTACCTTGTTCGCATCGTAGTACGTACTGCCTTCAGATTGCTCTGCGAGGTGGATATGAGATGGGCCATAGTTAGCAGCGTGTGATAGAAGGACATGGGGAAGCATGTACCCATTAAAGCACTCTACCTGACACAAAACCGGAAATATCTAATACCTAATCCATTGATAGGTTATATCGGTCTATACCCATGCCAATATGCAATACTTTGCCGATATATGCAGGTACAATTTAGTATCCATTACTAGTGCTAATAAGATAGCTCTCGAGCCTTATGCAGCAGACAAATAGTGTAGGCACCCACTACAATAGAATTCAAAATTCTAGTCGCATATATATAGGCTATGCATTAATATCCTAATTCCAGTTCCCATCTTTCCAACCACGGGTTTCTCACGAATGCTTACTGAAAAACATTGTCTCCCTTCTCTAATGATTGCCAAACGATACTATTCTTCTTCATATATAATCAACCGTAGGGCACTTTACTCCTAAGCCCAAACTTTAGATTCGGAGAAGTGGGTAGAGAATTCAAAATATTCATAGACTATCACTCCGTTCGTGCACCGTGTTAGATAAATTTCATGCTGCTCCAATCAGAACCTAAGAAATATCAACCAATGAATTGAAACTCTTCTAAGGAGTGTCTACCACCAATTGCTCTAGCGGCGTAACAATATAAATCTCAGCCATGAGCACCTTCCACTTATAGATATAAACCTTCTTCTACGATAAGGTTCATAAACTAAGCTCTTTCAATCACTAGGCCTTGTCTTTTGCCATACATTTGTTGATAAGGGCTGAAAGGCAAGTAACTGTCCATAGAATGATTACTCTGCAGCTGGGGATAATTAAGGTTATCTCACGCTCTTGGGAAAAACACTTCAAACTTACAAGTTCATCTCATTCCGTGACCCGAGTAACATGTAGGTCTGCTCCTATGGTGGTATCCCCAGGTTTGTTTCACTACTCACTATACAGCGTACGGCAAAAAAGATCGAGAAACGCGGGGCACGAGAATCAGCGTTCCTGTTCGTTCTTTAGGGTTTTGGCAAAGATTCTAGTAGTAGGATTGGCCGCAAGACCCTGATTTCTCGATCTTTTTTGCCGTACGCTGTAGGAAGTTGATTATTGATAAGATGGTATCTTTAATCCAACCAATTAGGGTTGACCTTCGCTACCCGAGGCGACATTCGCTCCCTAAACCGCGATGCTATACATACATGAATGTAGATTTATTCTTTATATGGAAGGTGGCCCGTGCAAAAGAAATGTAGAATAAACCATTTTGATCTAGGACACTGACCAGAACCTCCCCCCTGTAACTGGACGTGAGTGAACCTACAATCCCGCAATTCTACCTATTGTATAGCTTCTGTGAGAACGGAGTCAGCTTCCTTGATAGATTTAGCCTGAGTCCGAAAAGTATATTGGTTTTGCAGCTCTGCTCATGACTATAGGGTAAGATGTTTTTGAGACACCATTTGATGACTTAAGATCGATCGGTGGATCGTGTGATCTACATACTCTGTGGCTCTTGCTATTGATTGGAAACCTTGAGCGAGTGGCGTTATAAACGCACTGCCTGTTATTCATATCCAGCGGCGGCTTTCAGTCAAGTTTGTGGAAAGAAATGAAAGGCAATATCTGGGTACTCTGGGAATAGGAAAATCTCTCTCACGATCTGAGCTCAAGATGTAGAGCCTTTTCTGAAACATCTTCGGGCCACCACGCGTTTCTGTTATGTTGCATGTGTAGTAAGCTGCCAACGGTCTCACGACCATTGGTGCCCTACCTCTGCCGAAAGTGACTATCATTGCTTACTATTAGCTACGCCGGCGGGGCCCGCTAAAGTAGGCGGCCGGTTGCCCTCCTAGCGCTTTGATAGTCTTTAGTACAAATAGATATACAGAGAATTTGATACGTAATTTATATCGGCGATTTTTATATATCTCAGGCCGGTATTTTCTCGGGTTTGGGTTTTTTTAATTCAACAAATAAGGTGTTATATCTCTTTTTATCTCAGTTTTAGCGAAGAGAGGGAAATAACGCGCGGCAGCTATATTATTGAGTTATATTTTAACATGACAATCGATTTTACTACGGGTCGCGGACCTTGGAGCTAGCTGAGGAGCTTCTGGGTTCCGTAGCTTCTTTATATTATTTTGATAGCCAAAAGACAATCACCTGCTAGTATTATTATGACCTATGAAATTATAGTCGGAAAACAGGTCCTTTCGGTCGCTGAATAAGTTATACCATTAGTTTTGTCGATAAACGGGTAATAATAGCATATATAAGCCCGTTTATTGTTTGGATGAATTCTATAAACATCTTATGGGTTCATTGTCTCACCTTGCTTTATTGTTAAAAAGTACGACTTTATGAGTTTGACTTAGATATATAAACTTTTTGAGATCCGTATATTATGGTCTGTCTGTGAGTAGCTATTATACTATATTATTTAGTGGCCATGAAAAAATAACTATATACTAGGATCAGGTGTATGGAACTGTAGCCTTTCACTATTTGCCTTAGTATATATTTTAATAGTTTGAGACTCCGAGTGAAAATCCATGCAAATAGTACTAATCTACGGTTAATTGATTGATTAATCATAGCACAGTATCAAGCTAGGACACATACTATAGGAATACAAAAGCTTATACTTGAGTAGGTTCAAAGCCATTGTAGATGGTACTGAGACCAGAAGTCGAGGTACCCATACTAACTTTATCTTATTGGCCTCTGGGGATTCCTGGTATACGTGTTTACATCTAGGAAAGTTTTATAGCTAGAAGAAAATTGATTCTGTGCTAGTTCAAGGGGGAGATAAAACTGCCCTGGAAATTTGCACATCTACCGCATAGGTAGAATATGATGGAATATTAAAATAAGTTGTATACGTCAATGTCTACTCGAGCGCCTTGGCTGGCATCATATGGATCTACAATACATTAGGAACTTTTAAGGAATCAAGTAATTCTTAGACATAAGCTAACAAGTAAGATACGTGTACTAGGCGCTACAAAACTCAGGATGGTGATCACCCGTGATTGGGGCTTCAATAAGTAGAACCCCGCCAACTGGAACTTCAGAACTAATGTGAAGAGCAAATACAAGGACCTTTGCACCCACTGTAAACAATTTATCTTTACTATTTTAACTTTGAAAGTGTAAAAACAACTACGGAAGGCATATATAAGTAGAGAAAGGAGTCTTTAGCATCAGTGGTGGATTTCATATGTAAGCATGAGCATAACCCTAACCCTACAGTAACTGCTACCAAAGCGTATTCTGTGTAGCCGTGATAAGAGGGAAAGATATCCCACCTGAGACGGGCTCGGACGAGACCGAGACATCACATTGTGCTGATCAGCTAGAGTATTCCAGCTGGAGCAAGATACTATTACCCGGTATCCCAATCAGTTGTCAAAAATATGATCCCTCACTAGTCTGTAATTTTCACCGCGGCAATGCGTTTATACGGTGGTGTCTCTGATCAGATCTCTTGGCTAGTTGCGTCGTGTCAGCCATATAACTGCCGCGTGTCCGGTGCCTCAGGCATAGCTCTTTGTAGCTCAGCTATGCTGACCGCAAGGTAATAAGGCGCTATTCCCCACATTCCCTGGGTAGGGAGAGATTGGGTTTGCCGAGAAGGGTTGGGTGGGGCTGTTTTTCGTTGGTTTACGAAGCTCTACCCCTTGTATGCATACGGACCGTACTAAAATAAATGGAGCTTATCCCATTACACCTACCTCCAGATATATCTGTTACATCAAAAGCTTAATCCTGGAACATCTCGTTTGTTCTTGGCTGCTTCTGTTCTTATCTATTTTTCACTGTAGACTGTTTGTCTAACACTATTCAAGTTTCCTACTGTTTCAGGCGTATGCGGGGACGGAGCCTGCGGACTTCGGGTTTTAAGCCTTTTGTGTGTACATGTTGATTCTTATGGGTGCATGCTTACCACACGACAGCAGCTGGTAAGTGTGCTAGGCATGATCAAGGGCTAGATTTTATGTGTGTTTTACCTAATGGGGAATACTGCCTGTAAATCCGCCAATATATATAAACATTAGGGCAATATAAATAAAGCTTGGGGTTAAGATCTTATCATTGGGTTTGTGCTACCACGGGCATAAAGGTCGACGACCGGTGATCACGGAGTCAGCAATGTAGTTTTTATGTAAGGATATTACTTCGTTTCACATCTAGCTCAAGATATTATAGATATAGAGATCATCAGATAATTCCCTCAGCAGCAGGCCTCCTAGCTAGAGCTCTGGAGAGAACGCTAGACATGAAAAAGGAAAGGAAAGGAAAAGACCAATAGCCCTGCCACTAGCCAAATTTGGTGAGTTGAAACTAAAGAGCTCAATTGTTTTCAATAAGAGAAACACACGCCAATTAGGCATCCTCAAGAATATTTGACACCCCTTGGCCATCCTCAATAGCAACCTTAGTCTTCTTCAAACTAGCTGCCTTCGGGAATGGGGCATTGAAGATATCGTTCAACTCTTCAAGGGTCCTGTCCTTGGTCTCAACGTAGAAGAAGTAGATAAAAACGGCTTGGAACGCGTCCCAGGCAATGTAAAGGAAATAGAACCTCCATTTGACTATTAAGGTGTTAGTACAAGTGAAGCCAATAACCCGAGACATGAGGAAACTTACCATCTCCGAGACCGACTGGCGTAGCATACTGGTTGAAAAAACTGGCGATATTGACCCAGAAATTGTAAACAGCCATTCCCTTAGCTCTGGTCTCAAAGGTAAGACATTCCACGGGGTACAAGGCTTGGAACGGGGTGAAGCCAACGGAGAAGGTGAAGCCAAATAAGTAGATCATGGCAATTGTAGCGTTGGAAGCTGCCTTGTTATCGGTTCCTGCAAATTTTGCAGAGAGTCCGGTAATGATGGCAAACCACATGACGAACAGGCATGATGTGGTGAAAAGCATCTTCCTTCGGCCAACTTTGTCTACCAAAGTGGATCCAATCAACGCTCCGATGAAAGAAATGACGGAAATGACACCGCTGAGCATAAGCTGGGTATTGACACTCTTAACACCAGCTGGAGAAATTGCGAATGTTAGATTTACCAATTAGTGGGAATGTGATATCGACTGACCTTGGTCCAACATTACAGGAAGGAAGTAACTGATTGCAGCATTTCCAGACCATTGCCCAAAAAACGACATGGAAACAACCATGACAAGCCTCCATCTTGCTGACTTAGTTGCAACCAACTCCCTGTAGTCCCACCAACGCTTGTCCGAGCCATCGATACTGATTTGCTCTTGCATTTCCCTATAACTGAGCTGCACAATGGCATTCTGTGGGTCATCTTCTCCGTGGTATTTTGCAAGAACCTGTAGTATAAATGTAAGCATTTACTGCCCTTTATTATTACTGGGGTATAGTAAAGAGTCAATCTTACAGCAAGTGCCTCCTCATGTCTGTCATTCCCCATGAGCCAACGTGGCGTTTCTGGAATCAGGAGCGAGCCAACAAGGACAATGCCCGAGAATGACATTTGGAGCCACAATGGAATCTATCCGGTATAAGTAGGTTTCTTCAAATCTTCAGTGGCAAGTATACGTACCCTCCAGGAGTTATTGCTCTCTGGGTAGTGAAGGCTGGTTCCATATGAGATCCATGAGGCGGGAATCGCTGGATTGATTGCATTAGTACAGAGATAATGACCGCAGTGATATAGGAAAACCTACAGCCCATAAACCAGAAACTATTGAAAATTCCTGTAAGGACCCCACGATATTTCGGATGAGCCATCTCAGTGACATAACTAGGCCCCGCTGTTGCAGACATTGCAACCCCAAAACCAAGAATGAATCTTCCGCCCTTGAATTGAGCCATAGTATTGGCCGGCGCCTGGATACAGGTACCGATAATGATGAACAAAGCTTATAGCAACTATGATCAGCTATAGGACCAGGGGGGTTATATTTAGTATTTCACCAACCTCCAAAAAACATTCCCCACCGACGGCCCCATGTGTCAGTCAGTGGACCAGCGACAAATGAACCGCAAAGATTTCCAACAGCTAGTTCACAGGTCAGTATAAGCAATAGGTAGTCGATGAGTGGGAATCGTACTATAGATAGCGAAGACGAAACCGGTGGAGGCACCAGTGGTCTTCATCTCGAATTGCTTCTGATAGGGTATCATCGCATTGATCGAGCCCATTAGAGAACCATCATAACCGTTGATGCAGGCATTCAGAGTCGCCAAAAGGCAAAGGCCATACATCTGGATCATTCGCTTTGACCATGGGTTTACAGGAGACTTCAGTAAGGCATCTGCGAAGGCGACATTCTCGACAATAACGACTTTTGAATGCCCGGTAGGCTTTTCGAGGCCAACATCATATTTCTCGGAATCAGACATTGTGTCGGCGTATGTAGATCGACTCCACACCAGTTGAATAAGATTTCTTGCCAACGGCCGAACTTGAGGGTGGAAAGCAGCCAGACAGTACGCGGAGGGGGAGTATTTTATACTCACAGGCCCGCACACTATCTAAGGGATTGTGGGGATGGTTTTATTTTCGTTTGGGTATTTTCGGTGTCGATACCCATGCCATGTAACACGAGGTACCGGCCCACACCTGGGACAACTCGATATTTGCCGTTTAAGTAGTTAGAGTATATCAGTCCTGCATGCAGCAACTAATTGCCAGTCCAATTGGTGGGCAGACTATGGCCGCGATGCCATAAGGAGGCGTCTAGGCATGAGTAAGTTAGGCTATTACTTATCGCAATTGAGGCGAGATGTTAGCCGACGAGAGTAATATGTCATGCTACGATCGAAAGAGCAGGGGAGCACCTTACGAACGGTCCGGAGGTACAAAGTGAATAATAATTTTCCTCTTTTCCCTGTTCGTACGTAATGTATAATTGTGTGTTTGTAGGCCAAAACATACGTTCCCTATATTGACACGAAGCTTAAAGGGAAATGCCTATAGCTAGGTATTACGGCTTAGGGATAGAGTGCAATTTTGAGAATTCATAAGTATAGAAATTTATATATATACATGCAAATACTTATTGATCCGACCCGGATCTGAATTCACAATGAAAGAGGGTGGGGGGGGTCAACATACCACTGCGGTAACACGTCTACGCGTAGAACTCCTCTTAACTACCTCCCATAAAGATCCTCTTCCAGCGTATTTGGAATAATCACTATAATGCACCGTAGCATGGCTTGTAGTTGATACCCCGCACGGGGGGGGGATAGGTCATATGAGAGAAAGCATTTTAGTAATCTGGGTATCTAGTACAATAACACTCTGGAGTTTTGTGGGGAAACATCCCCAGATTCAATACAGTTTTGATAGTTCTGGCGCCCGGTCGCGAATATCCAGGTGACATGACATGACAGGAGTAGCCGCGATGGAGACTTGCGTGGAACCCAAACTAGAACCACTTGTCTAATGCATATCCCAGTAACCCCTTGAGGTATCTTGTGCTATACGCGGGCCGTTCTTGGTGATATGTTCCTGGAATTCTTACACCGCAATACGGCCCTGCTTTCCGGTAGAGGAGATCTCCGGGGGGCTCTTGTGGCATCGCCGGCTGGACGGTCCGCCAGAGCCGTCACCGCGAAGGTAAGCTGTGTGTTACAGCACCAGATCCACGAATTCCAGTGAAACTTCATGATCGAGGCTAAGAATCTCCGCTCCCCACAATCCTGGGGGTGGCTGGCCTACCTACATATAGCATGTCCGTCGTTTCATGTTCAGGGTTAAACTCTTCCTCTTATCCAGAAGACGTAAGCTCAGAGATTGCACCGTCAACAAACTCTTACTAGAATAGGTAATTAACCTATGTCCGTAACGGTACTGCAATAAAACTGCGTAGATTAATAGCATCTAGAACCGTGTTTACATGTATATTAATACGCAGATCATTAGGTGGAGCAAATTCCGGAGATGCGGGACCCTCGCTTTAGTTTACTAGGCCATGGGTATTGAACCCTGGCACTTGGGTGGCGTCTCATATTCTGGATACCTATACGAATTTTACTTTTCTCGGGAAATTTGGAATTTTTCATGACTACATATGTCTGTCCTCGTGAGTGTCGGTTCTGAAATTTTCCCTGCTCTTTTCTATGCATTTACCAGTGGCGTTTATTTTTTTTTTATTTTTTTTTTTGCTGCACGCGATTTTTGAGCCTTATCGGTAATATATGCTGCTCCATTGATAGCGAATTGGTTAAATTCTGATCCTGGTCCTGCCTGGGATTGACTCCCAGTCAACGGAAAATCGTTTTCTTGCTATCGCCAAACTGCTAGAGCCGAGATAGTAGAGATCTGTAATTGTAGTGAGGACGTGCAGCGCAGAAGAACAGCTCTCATGTTTAATGAAGAGCACCTGTCTAGTGTGTAAGAAACTCACGCATATATTGGTGGTACAGAAATGAGGCTTTTACGAGCTTATGTCAATCGAGTCTCGCTTACATAGATTACTTGTACAGCACTGGAGTTATTGGTAGCTGGGAAAGGGCAAGAGGTGTACACTACCGGGCCGGGTCGGATCATATCAAGTTTTCAGAATCGAAAATTAGTATCGGAAGCCAAGAATTGGAGATTAGTCTTTTGTGGGGGCGTGGTTTGACGGGAAAAAAACTGTATAGCTAGAAATATCCTATATCAATAGGTCTCCGATGTGTCCAAGAGGTTTCTAGCGGCTATATGCTATATGCTATATACTGACGTGTTAACCATATATACATATAACCAAGCAAGCAAAACGTATCTGTATATTAATGCTGGATAGGTTTGAATCAGGCTCATATCAAGTATCGACCCTATATTATATGACTGTGTCAAGACAGTGTTTACCAAGTGTTTGATCTGTTCCCGGGGGACGATAGGTGTTCTAGCAGGGGCAAGGAGGAAAGAATCCGATTGGATAAGAGCATATGTGAGTAAAGTACTATATGTGGCGCATAGTACGGGCCCTAGGATTCAGGCTACGGAACAAATTGACATTTCTCCGGAACTAACAAAACTGTAAATATAAAATTCTGTAGTAGAATTAAGAACCTTTGAGATTGAACAGGGGTTTTGATCACATTTTAGAAGGGTGGTAGAAGGATCACGCGGCTAAATACCAAGGGTCTTTCGTTGACATAATTCTCCCAAGGATATACAAAAATACATGTGTTTAAGACATCAGAGCTAACCTTCCTGTGCTTGGCCGAGGCTTACCGTTTTCAAATTAAGGCTGCTGTTAGTGTTTTTGTCTTAAGTGCTCATATGTTTAAGGGGAGTATCGATATCAGTATGTGTAGTTTAGGCCATATGATTTGCGATTACTTATGATAAATTCATTCATTCATATGATTTGCGATATTTGAACCGAGTGATCGCGAATGACCGACCGAGTGCACAGCAAGTGTATACCAGTATACCGGATCACCTGCACGTAATTACACTGTTTTCAGGGAAGAAAAGTCTCTATCATAAATAGATGAGCTGCCAAGGTATTTGTACAACGGAATAAAGTTTAGCTGCTCTTATGATCCAGGTCTTGACCATCGATCTCATGCAATAGTATTTAGTCCGCTCCCAAAATTCTTCGCAACACCATATCCCTGGTTATCTGACTCATCGGGCGAGCCATTCCCAGATTTTGGTGGTACCCATGTAACCTCCCAGATCCAGGTTTGAAGCCGTGCGTTTGGAAAAATGCGGTGGAGCACAGCATAGATACACGCAGAAATTGCAAAACCAGACAGGAAGGATAGCTGATAAAATAAGTAATATGCATGAATATTATTGGATGGGCGCATATTGAGCAAACCTCATAAATTTCCATAACTCCCACTGCCGTGTTTTTGTCGTTTCTTAGCATGGCCGCAAAGCCAGGAATGTGCGGTATAACTCCACAACTCCACTAATGTATATTGCAATTTTGCGTATATTAGAGAAGGTTCCTCATATGGTTCTATACTTGGTATAGCTAAGAATTTCTAGTTAGGAAAAGGGGGGGGGGCACTGCTACTGAGGCTCTCCAGTCAACTCCTTTTGTGAACCAATATATACTTCTCGCATCTCTTACATATCTGTATTATCTTTAGTAATTGATTTATGGAATTTGAAATGATTACAGGGGCCTCACAGGTCTATAATCTTAAGTTTTTGCTGGTGAACTAAGTAGTAACTCGAGACTATGAGCCCAACTATCGGACCTAAAAAGACGCTATAGCTTCCCATGACATTAATGAAGACTGTGGCTGTATTCACAAACCTCCATGGGTTGAAAATAGGGCTAAGAATAGCTGTTAGGTATGCACCACGGCGAGTGGTAATATAGCGTGGGAAAAGGGCAGCCATATCGAACCCTCCGCTCAGCGAGTTTCCCGGTACATTTATCCCAATCTGCGATACCACAAGTACTACTCCACTAAAGAAAATAACAGTTCTAGTGAGCACTGTTGGATCGTTTTTCTGGAGTAATGTGAGCATTTCTGTCAAGCCCCAGACTTGTTCCTGGTCTTGGAAACGATGTTGGGTTGCAGCGGTGACAAATATTCCAACCGTACAGCATAAAATATAACTTGCTGGTCCGGAGTAGAATTGTCCATAAAATGCGTCTCTAGGTGATCTACTAAATCGCGTATAGTCGTTACTGTTAAGAATTCCAGCTGCTATAGCTCCAACCATAGAAACGGATCCCCGGGCTATCGTCCAACTTATTGAGGGGGTTGGGACTGGTTGAGGGGGGGAAAGTCCGTCAGGAGACATTGTTGAAAGTGCCCAAATAAAGAGAGCTATGAAGAATATAGACACAGATGTAGAAGTGACCTGGAAGAACCTTTGGAGTTTATGAGGGTGTATCCATATTAGTGGGAGCGAGATAATATTGAAAACTATATAACATAGGCTACTCAGGGTGAAGTTCAAATTTAGTTTGTGTACTTGGGGTTGAAATCAAGTTTTGTGCGTGTGTAGTAGGGAAGTAGATAGATGTGAAATACCATTTTGTAGCTGTTCCAAACTCTACAAGGTCAAGTGTGTTGGGGATGCGTTCTTCAATGTCTGGAAATATTGCGTGTAGGCAGACGTAAAGCGATTCTCCACCAACCCAGCTATACAGATGTTAATATCTAATCTTTATAATTTATGCAGTAGAAGAACCTACGCTTGGAATCCGTACCAGACTATACTCCAGGTAAATTCAGTAAAACTTTCCATATCTCTCAATTGATAGAATTTAAGAAGATTATACCAAGGCTTAATATAACGCGGTTCAAAACGACAAATAGCGATCCATGTATTCCCCATATATAGCGGTTTGTGACTGGGAACCCAAGTTGATAATACATTCCTTTCCTAGTTAGCTACAGCTATAACCTACTGAGAAAGGTCATACCTGGAGTGCCTAGTTTGAAATCCTTGGATTTAGTAGACTATCCGAACTGTTGAGTCACTGGGATCATCTACCGTTCAACATCAAGAAAAATATCGATATGAAGCTTCCAATAGTTACCGCTATTAAGGATTGCCACCAATTCAGACCAATCGCTAGGAAAGCGGATCCCATCATGTAAGTTGCTATGGTCGTATTACTCAAAATCTGTTTGTGGTAAAAGTCAGTGATGTTTCAATGGGTGAGCTTGTTGGTGGTAAAACATACTGATAGCTGAGTATATGTCCAGGTAGCTGTAGATACAATCATTAGTTTACTGAGGGCCGAGGAATAAGAGGTTGTAACTACTCCATGTTCTTCTTTCCGAGCTAATGGGCTCGATATCTGTGCTCCTTAGACTTCCGATAACTTGTATTTCTTAGGGATAGCTATAGCAAACCTTTGCTTATCCACCCTTTCTCCCATATCTCTTTCTCGAGCTCAATCTCACTTATAGGGTAGCTAACACTGCCATGGCTGAGCAAGGATGTGGATTCATTCTGTTCGTTGTTAGAGGTGCTCGAGGGCCGAGGGCGGTACCTAGAGGTCGAGAAATCCATCGCTTAAAGACCTGCCTAGTGAGGAGTGAGTAGACTTTTTAGTAGCTATTATTTTGTACTTTCAGTCAGAAAGCCCTTATAGGTAGACGATAATAACACTAAGTGATTTTGACGATGTCCGAATTTTATGTAGTAAGCCGCCATATTATCTGAGACTGCAGCGTTCCGAGGGCTTATTCTTGTTACGTGGCTATATTTAGCTTGTTGTCCATGTAGTGATAATGAGGTTGGAACAGGTTAATATTGGTATTGTTACTATAGCTCGAGATATGTCATATAAATTCTAGTGGGCTAAATAGATTCGATAAATACAAGTCGATTAAAAGGGGGTAATAAGGGCACAAACTGTTTTTCTAAGGGTTGGTTTGTGTTATTGGGATTTGGTAATTTATAGTAGTTGACCCAACCAACTTCGTGACGGAAGATGGCAAACCAAGTCTAGAGGGTTCATATTCACTCTCCGTTCATGAGCCCCCAATTAAGTCCATCGGAAGAACTATTATATCTATGGGTACTGATTGGCATTTACTGCATTATGCCACGCGTAGGCTCGGGTAATACTGTCAATTAACTTGTACGGACAGCAGGTTTGAAGAACCCTAACCCTATGCGCCAGATGAGGCTCTTTCCATCGGCGTCTATCTCTTACCAGAACTGTTCCTTGGTCAACTATCCGACGCGCTCTCAGTAGGATAGACTAGCTATAGGTTTTCTGCCCACAAATAAAATCAATTGCTTGGTGCATCGGTGGCATTTTCAATGACGACGTATTACGACATTTGAGATCTGGCATCAGGCCTCACGATCGGTTGCGCTGCTGCCCATGCTACATATGTAGCATGGCTCCACTAAGAGTTTTGTATCAACAAACAACCAACAATTAATTCTACGAAAGAATACTTCAGGCCCTTCTCTTGGAACAAGACCTACACTATTCAATTCAAATGGCCCCGGCTCTATCAGGTCGGAAATATGATCTTGTCATCTTCGGCGCGACAGGGTACACTGGGAAGTTGACCTCAGAGCAAGTTCTCCTGAGCAGTCCTTCAACCCTGAAATGGGCCATTGCTGGCAGATCACTTCAGAAACTTGAGCTGCTTGCTGCTGATTACAATAAAAGATTCCCTGACCGACATCCTGTCGGTACGCGCGAAGGATCTACCCCTTGATGAGCATAACTGTCGGCGGCTGCTAACCGGGGGTTTTGGGGTTAGGTACTTTCACCTCTGACTTGAGCGAAGATGACCTAAATAATCTTGCGCAATCAACCCGCTGCTTGATATCAACCGTGGGGCCTTACATCAAATACGGAACACCGGTAGTAGGGGCCTGTGCATTGAATGGAACCCATTATGTTGACTCTACGGGCGAAACTCCATGGGTGAAGATAATTATAGACAAGTACCATGAAATAGCACGGGGTAACGGGGCGATTGTAAGTGTTAACCCTTTAATCTAATTGTAATCGTGGTATTAACTTG
This sequence comes from Verpa conica, assembly GCA_033030425.1. Lineage (NCBI taxonomy): Eukaryota > Fungi > Ascomycota > Pezizomycetes > Pezizales > Morchellaceae > Verpa > Verpa conica. Next base: position 1,951,360 of record JAUFSD010000006.1, read on the forward strand.
CACCTTTAGATGATACCGCAATGTGGAGTCGAGTCCGCCCCTGCCGAATTGTCCGCTTATTCTGTCGTCAAACTCGTTCGTGAGAAACTCAACTGCCCGGTCGCAGACATGGTATTCACTGTCGATGAGATCAAGTAAGGCTCCTTGAGTCTTTATAAAGTTTCCGTTCAAGTCTGACAACCATTTAGGACTGGGGTTAGTGGTGGAACTCTCGAGGTATCACCTTCTGTCAATTTGTTTCACGTGGATTATCCCAGTTTGTTCTAAAACTTTGATAGACTGTGCTATCTGTCTTCGAACACTGTAGCATTAAAGAAATGATCGAATCTGCAAAACCTTACTTTCTGTCCCCGGTCAAGGGACGCGACATACCCCACACATTCCCTATTCGCCAACACAAGGAGCTAGGCCTCCTAACAGTGTGGATACAAGCCCTCCCAGATCAAAACCTTGTTATGCGCGGTTGGGGGCTCTATGAAGGGGGCGAGTACTACGGGAAAAACTTCACTTTCAAAGAGTATCGTAAGACCTCGAGTTGGTTTAAGGCTATAGGATGGGTTTGCTTGTGTGCTTTGCTTTCGATAGTTCCGCTGGTCTCACCCCTAAGGTATAGAAAATTTCTTTCTTTGAGGTTGATAGAAATCTTAATAATATTGATGTAGATGGCTTGCCCGAAAATTTATAACACAGCCAGGGGATGGCCCTACTGCCGAGTAAGTTCAATCCCCAAACTCTATTTATTCTAGTATTATCTACTCACTATCAACACTCTAGACAAATGAAAGCGAACCGGGTCGAATGGCGCGGCGTAGCAGAGGCAGATGATGGCAAAGCCGAGCACCGTAAGGCTTATGTATCATTTCGCACAGAAACGGATTGCTACACGTTAACTGGTATTTTATTGGCGCAGACGGCTCTTAGTATTCTGTTCAACGAGGATTCTGTTGCTAGGAAGATGGGAGGCGGTATTCTTACCCCGTCTACGGTTGCGACTGAGAAGTATATCAGAGATTTGGATAGGGCAGGGGTGCATATTGGGACGAAACTGCTTGGTTGATGTGCTATTAGTATATAGTAAAGTTGGCCATTTCTTCCTACTGAAGGGGGGACCGGGGGGAGGGTATATAAAGGTTAATGGGCTTTCGACCGTAGAGTATTAACATCAAGAACCTTTCTATAGAAATGTACCGAGAGGTTTTCGATTCTATAAATTAAGATGAACCTTATTGATGCCTATGATAAATTTTATATACGGTGGGAGTCTTTAAAAAATCAAGTTAAAATTATACTACTGAACGCTATTGAGATGAGTGTGTGGGTTCGCATTCGTAAGTCGGGTACGGGAGAAATAACTGCTACTTTTGATGTATCAACAAGTTAGTGCTGTGGGTAATTGGCTATCGGTTATTATTCTATTCTTTCCTTTAGAGAACAATACCTGCCTTGAACCTTTCCTTGTACAGTTTGGACCTCAGTTTCTTTGAAAGGTATTGTATTTAGTAGGAGGGGCTCCAGGGACGCAAGTGATATTGGTGATCTAGTGATAACGTATATACTAATTTAGTTTATTGGTATTTACAAAGAGTGATTGTCCATGATCTTTCTGCGGGGGGATGTTGCCGGTAGAGATGTACGCACTGTTATAGAGGGGACGGTGAAGTTGAAACGGCCAGGGTGCCGGTGGGGACCACACTTCAACTTCCCCGCAAATCCATTTATTTGCCCCTTAATGCTGCAATAATGAATCGAGTATCAACTGAGGATCTTTGCCACTTCCGCGAGACCGCGTCTTCTCTCATCCCTCAGCTTATTGAGCGACATGAGGCTCCAAAGAATGTGATCCGATTCGAACCCGACTCTGAGACATATCTCCGGTACAAACCAGAGAAGCTTTTCCCAGTACAAGATCTTGGGAAACGGCTATGGGGAAAGGGAGAGGAGTTTATTATCGACTTTGAGTCTCACCGGACTGGATATTTCTCTTTTGATTTGGGGGGTGAAGGCGACTCGGTTGGAGATGCGCCTGCAAGGCTTAGATTGGTTTTCGGAGAAGTCCCGGCAGACGTAGTTGAAGATCTTGATCCGGCAAAATCAAAGGTTTTTGTTTATTTCTTGAGAGTATGTTTATTATCAATATAGCATGCTAAAACCGATATGTGTATGTAGTCATGGATATCTACAGCGTGGTATCCGGACGAGATAGTCAATATCGACGAATGCCCTTCAAGTGTGAGGCTGCCGCGCCGATTCGCGTTCCGCTATGTCCGCATACAAGTGCTGTGCGGGTCAAAGTCATACAAGATAAAGTTTTTAAATGTAAAGGCCACAGGGGCCTCATCCGCAGCCTCTCTGCCCCCTCCATACAGCACCTCCGACATCCTACTCCAGAGAATAGATGAGATTTCTATTGTCACACTTCGGGACTGCATGACCACAATATTTGAGGATGGACCAAGAAGAGATCGGCGGCTATGGCTTGGGGATCTGAGGCTACAGGCGCTGGCAAATTATCATACGTTCAAAAATTACGATCTTGTGAAAAGGTGTCTTTACCTTTTTGCAGGGTTCCCGAGGGACGATGGTAGTGTCGCTGCGGCAATTTTCGAGAGACCGGTAACAAAAGCCGCCGGAGACTATATCTTAGATTATGACGTTCTTTTCGGAGTCACTGTTTTGGATTACGTCCTGTAAGTCCTAGTCTTGGTTGCTCCTATTTTGGGCCGTTGACATTGTGTCTCTGACTATGTAATTCTCCAGCGCATCTGGCGACAAGGCTACAGGACGTGACCTTTGGAAAACAGTAGTCAATAGCACGAGAAAGTCGGTGGCCTCGATATCTACTGACGGGAAATTTACCCCCCCAGAAGACGTATGGGTTTTCCTTGACTGGCAGGAAGGGCTTGACCGGACAACAGGGGCACACGCTCTTATTATATTCGCATTAAAGGCAGTCAACCAACTTGCTTCAATTCTAGGCTACCCGGAGATCAATACTGATGTTATATCGGTTTCTTCTAAAAAAGTTAGTTCCAGCTTTGATCCGCAAAAGGAAGTCTTCCTGAGTGGCCCACAAGGACAAATATCCTGGGCTTCCCAAGCATGGGTAGCCCTCGCAGATATTGTGCCGGCGGAAAAAGCGAAGATTGCGCTTATAAACGCCTACAAAGATCCTGACGCGGTGAAAGCTATGACACCATATTTGTTTCATTATGTTACAGAAGCATTTGCAAGAGTAGGGGCAAAAGAGGAGGCAATGGCATTGCTGAAGTATTATTGGGGTGGTATGGTCAACAATGGTGCCGATGCATTTTGGGAGGCCTATGATCCAGGGAACTCGAAGTTTAGTCCCTATGATGATTACTTGAATAACTCGTACTGTCATGCTTGGAGTTGTACACCATCTTATCTATTGAGGTCTGGGTTGATCCAAGAGAGTGCTGTGTAGTAGAAGTAGAAAAAAAGACCCACGGAGTTAGCGGTTGTGTTAGCTCTTGTGAAGTGTTTTTTCTGGTTAACCATAGCCTTTTGAACAAAAAAATCTTTTAGATATTGACTAGGCACATATTTAGTTGGGGGGGGGGGTGGTTGCATAATCTATTTCAGCCTCAGCAACTCATATCGCGATGCCGTTACCCCGGTCCTTTTCTATGCATACGGAAGGTGATCGCCCCTGCCTTGTGTGACAATGTAGAATGCTCAGCCTTGTGTTGGATTCATGATGACTATCACATCAGTGGTCTCATCTGCCTCAAGTTTGCTTCGTACTCAAAAAATGGAACGAAACCTATGCACAACTGGCCTAGGGGATACAGGCAAAACCATCCTACATGATATGGAAGGGCCAAAATCTATTGAAGTCAAGCAAGCCATGGGTATGTTTTGTATGTCCGCGTGTTTAGCACTCAGGGTCAGGGGCTTTGGTCAAGCTAATTTGATATGAGAGAAGCTCAAAACAGAGAAAACGTTGAGTATTTACAGTTTGAAGGAAATAATTCATACGCTGCTTCATCAACGGGCAAGATACTTGAGCTTTGTACTCAGACATGTGCGAGGGTCTCGCGAAACCTGGAAAGCTTTGAAACATATGATACAGGAGAGATAAGTGGGCTTATGATGCTCCAGTCGATGCGGGTTTTGGAGCGGCGATTACATATCTGGGGCCAGATAGCGACCTTCTCATTTGACGATTCCCCAGAGTGCTACTTACGTACCGACCATCCACTTCAAACCCTTACCAAAATCAATGGAGTCCTATGTGATCTTGACCGTGGTGTGGTCGGGCTTCATTCCCCGCATATCAAAGATCAAGTCAGTTAAACGTTCATTCTAATAATAAAGGCTTTCGTTGTTAGTTATACTAAATAAAATTAAAGCGCACCTCCGGGGCTATTGGTCCGGTCGAAATCGGAAATTATCCCAAGGCTAGCAAACTTTTTTACGAACTTATCAATCTTATCGATATTCTTTATGCACAGCTTCCAGAAATATGGCGTGAGACCAGCAAATGGGCGTTGACGGCAATGCTGATGGCAGACATCACTCCATCTCTAATTTATAAAGGGCTTCGTGGAGGAGTTCAGGATAATATATTCCCAATGGCCCTTGGCATGGAAGTTCCTAGGAATCTTTTGACTATGTTTTTCTTGCTTGACGAAATGATCAACACAGTATCACCTCCAATGTCGTACGAAAGTGGGCTTCTGAAGTCGAGCGACTTTGTCTGCCAAGGGTTCTTCGACGGAATTGGAGTCTACTTTAGACATAGTAATATATATAGCCCTTCTCCGGGTGGGTTTATTACTGTGCATACCGCGTGGCAGAGCAGGGGGACACTAGGAGACATGACGAATACGCCTATTATGATGGAGCACCAGAAACGATTGCAGTTACCGAAACCCGAGGAGATGCGGGTTCTAGTCCTTGCTGGTTATCTCGAGAATAGGCGTATGGGCCGAGTAGAGATCATGTATCATACTCCAGAATGGGCATCACGACGATCTGCCCCAGTGTCACTTCGTCGACTACTTGCTGAAAAGCAATTTCACACTTCCATGAAAGTAAGGATTTCTATTGCTCGGAAGTTAGCTTGCGCTTTACTTTACTTTCACGCGTGTCATTGGATCCATGGGAACATTAGCGATCGTAACATCATCTTTTTCAACCAATCAGAATCTGGACTAAACTTCTCCGAGCCGTTCTTTTGCAATTTTACACCTGTTCCGGAAGAAAAGCTAGCAACTCTCTCAGAAACAGTCTACCGCGGTAGTTCAGGGGCCGGGGGTTACCATTTTCGATCAAAAAGTCATGATATTTACCAACTAGGCTGGGTCATACTGCAGATCGTACTAGATGAAGAGACTATATCTCGTTTGCATCATCTTGAATCGGGACAGCAGCCTTGCAAGGATGATTTTGAACTCCTGATAGCCCAATCAGTTCAGTTTTCGGTCATGGATAAACAAGCGGCAGTTTCTTTGAAGGATGCAATTATGGGGTGCCTTTCTGGGCAGGCTGCACTTGAGGGAAACATCCAACATGATGAAGAATTTAATCATTGCACAGGGCTTTATTGGAGAGTAGTTAGACCACTGGATCACTGTTTATCACTTTTGATGAAAGTCGAGGAGATTGATTCAGTGTTTCCAACGGAGATTTGCTGGACTGGACGTCGTACATTAGGTGTAGGTACCCTCTGGAGTGACTGCTATAGCTATTCTTGGGAAATAACACGGTTACAATATCTAGTTGGAAGGTTATCGGAGGGGAAGTCAGGAGTATATAGAAGGAGTAGTGGAGTCTAAAATAACTAGGGAGAACAGCTCCCCAAGGATAAGCATAACAAGTATACAGGGGGTAGAGACAACAAACAATCTTCACGAGAAAATAATTGAGAAGGACAGGAAGCAGATATACCCGGTAAATGCTGATCCGTCTCAAATTAAGAATTGGCAAAAAGATATGCTTCCGCGACTGGAGAAGATTCTCGAGCTATATCTTCCCCCGACCGAATCAGCATCCATCGATCTTCTCGGGATTGGAACCTCAAGAGAAACATCGAGACCAACAATCGTTGTGACCTGCAAGAGTAGTCGACAAATTAAGGCACATATTCTGAAGAAATTTTCTTATGATGCGAATACATTTGATCTCAAAATCAGGAAGGGCTTTGTTCGCAGATCATCTAGCAGGAAAGTAAGGAGCAAAGAGAGCGCTAGACGGTCAACCGGACTATTCTCTCAGGACTGCTCTAATAGACAGTACCAGCCCAAACCGCTATCTGGCGCTTCCATTGGAGCCTGTCTAGATGGTCAGCCACTACCGCCTGGGACATATGGTGGGTTAATTCTTATCGACGGACAGCCATACGGGATGACTGTGCATCACCTACTTGATCCCGAATCTGAAGGCGAAGAAACGGATGATGAGAGTGCCGAAGACGACTTGTCCGTCATAGCAAGTGAGGATGAGCGTGGATATGATTTCGGAGGAGACTCACTGGTTGGCACAAGTTCAAGTACGGACGTAAGTGAGATCTGATTTTTAGTCTACTGCCTCGGTTGAGCTCTTACCGATAAAATTTTTGCCGTGAAGGTAGACTCCATGCCGGTATACTGGGATGATGGTGAATCAGATGAAGGGAGTGATAACTTAACAGATGAACTAGAACGGATTTCGAATGCCGGAGGATTCGAATTGGGGGATCAATTTCTAGCTCCTGAGGATATTAGAGATGCCTCAAATAACGTTAGTGAGACTCCTGGCGATGTTGGAGACATACCAGGATTAGACAAGGATCATGGTATGGATATTGTAATAACACAGCCGGCTCAAGACGATCTTGTCGACCAAGAATCTTTCGAATTCGAACAAAGCATTGGGGCTTACAAGCTAGGCACTATCCTCGCCTCATCAGGTATCCGGAGAGTAACCATTGGATCAGAAAAGCACGAGATTGATTGGGCATTAATCCAGATTTCTTCTCAGAGACTTGGAGGGCGCAACATAATTCGCGGCGGCGGGAAATATCTCCCAACCGCAGGATCGCCGGACCTAGAGCCATGTGCCATTGTCCCAATGACAGAACTCAGTGAACTTAGCGTCCATGCTACAGGCCGTACAAGTGGGCTTCAAGGGGGGGTTATATCTCCGGCTATGAGCTCAGTTAGACTGCACGGCCGTCAAACGTTTTCTAAAAGCTGGCACGTTGTTGGGAATCTCGGGAGTATGTATCCTTGCCTTTAGATATGTATTTGAAAAACGATTCTGATACCTCCAAAGTTCCCGGAGACTCTGGTTCCTGGGTTGTAGATAACGGCCAAGGCCGGGTATGTGGCCATATTCTTGCGCGTTGCTCGACCCGTCGGGTTTCATATATCGTCCCTATGGAGCTACTGCTTCAAGATATTAAAGAGACGCTCAAAGCAGATTGCGTAGGTTTGCCAACTGTCGCTACGGAGGTTGGAAGACTCCTTGATGAAGCTCTTGCACGGCTGGAAGACACTAGTATAGATATTCAGCGAGGATCTGGGCGGGATAGCCATCTTTGTCCAGGGTCGAGTCCATCAACGGGTGCAGGTGGTAGTGATGATATTATCCCTTTGGCTTATTGAATTGTGTTTGGACTAAACTCCTCTCCTATGGCATAGCACACCTCGAGCGATTGAGATACATATATGGAGAATTGTGAGTGCTGGAGGCTATAACTGTATGTTAACTAAGAGTTAAGTGGTATTTGCAAGTCCACTTTTGGATAATATATAGGATCAAGAGATACTTAGGGCATGAAATTAAATTGAAATTGGATTGATGTATCTTACTCATTTCCCCTACAAAGAAGCTCGAACTACATTGATACTTTTGATTTAAAGTTTACTTTTTCTTTATCGTTATAGCTTACATTTTATATTTATTTCGTTTCGTTTTGTTTTTGTATTTGTTATTATTTGGGTTGTTGAATACCATAGCTGATCAAGGGCTCAATGTATTTATAACTAACTAATTAATTCATTCAAGCTCTGGCGGCATCAGTTTTTTTTTTTTTATATCAAGTGATTTTATTGTTTCTGGGTACAAAATCTGGTATGCAGTACGGAACTATGACCTATCTGGCGGCATCAGTTATCACTCGACTATATATATTTTTATTTTATTTAGTTGAATGATTAATGAATCAGTGAGTTAGCTGTAATTAACAGGGCTCGAAGGCTTCATATGGTATTCGCATAAGAGCAAAAACAACACTACATATAAAAAACACCGTACCCACCTCCCTTCCCTGTCTAAGGTATGCTTAGTAAATAGTAGTCTCGAATTAAAAATTAAAAAAGCATTGGCGGATGCCATCATAATTTGAAACGTTAGATCGTCTCTCGTGCCATTACTAGTACTAGATAGTCTGTTATCATAGATTGTATATATAAGCTGAGACCGGTTAGACCTAGGGCAATCGTCTAAAAACTTCATTGTAGAAAGATATAAGGCTAATAACACCAAAGTTTTCTGACTTTAGACCTGAGGTCTTTGGAACTGCACTAATTAGAACGGTTCAGGGGCTTGAAGTAAAACATTCCTCAATAACATGATCGGATGATGATTATATTATCTTTATGGGCCGGCTATGCGATTTCCGTTGCCTCAGTTATACCATCTGCTATTGCCACCGCTTTGTTTATCTCACTAACTATAGTACCAAAACAGAAATGAGAACTATTGGTATTGGCTGTCTAGTTCTTGGTCAAATTACTTGAAATTTAGTGAGGTGATATATTGGGAGTAGGTTAGTATAGTTGTTTGTTTTTAAATATTAGTGATATTCTATTTCTAACTATAAAATTAGGTATGTAGTTATAGCTAAAACTATGGCCTAAGGATAGTACACCTGTTATTTTGAGCTATTATATATATATATATGTTCTGGCCCGTTCAGGGCACGCTGCCTAGCGGGGGGACGTCCCCTGAACGGGCCGGCCTGTTGGAGGGATATCCCCCCAATGGGCTACCTGTTGGGGGGATATCCCTCCAATGGGTAGCTATAAATCAGTTTTATAGGGCATCTCCTCAATGGGCTACCCATTGGAGGGACACACTGCGTCCCCTGAACAGATAGACAGCTATTTTACCCTATTAAATCCTATTTTACCCAAGTATATCGCTTATAAAGCGCCCATATTTATCAGATAACATATAACTATTATTTGCTACCAAAAAGCGCCCACAATATACAAATCCCTAGAGACAATAACTGTCAAGAACACACATTTCCTAGTCTGCCTTGTCTCTCTCCTTGTTTCATGTATCGTTCCATATCTCGTAGGATCTCTGTTATCATTGGTCATGTAAGAAGTACGCCTCGCAGGACGAGACGTCTATAGTTTCATGTAGAAGGAGGTCGCTCCTTCAGTTTCATATTGTCTCATTGTTGATCTCAGCGTCCCTCCAGAAAGGGTATAAAAGGGACGCATCTCTGTCAGTTAGTTAGTTCTTCACGCAACAACTTATATTGTTACCATACCTACCTTGTCCTTGAGTCCCTAGTCTCTCGATACTAGTCTTACCGTGTGATTATCGCCTGCTGTTCCCCAATAGGTGATCGGTTTTTACAATAACCCATGGTATAAAATCACAAAAAATCTTAAAATAATCTCAGGGTAGGCTGATATTTTTCTGACTACTCACTTAATTTATTTAGGATTTCCTGTATTAATTGAGCCATGATTTATCACCTACCCATATGGGGGACACTGGTATCCCTCCAACAGGTAACCCATTCAGGGGATGCCTACCTGTCCGCTCCCAGGCTGGCCCGTTCAGGGGACGTCCCCCCGATAGGCAGGTCCCCCCAACGGGCCAGAACATATATATGTTTTATGTATCCCATGGAGTGTAACTAAGCGATTTTGTAGAGAAAAGGTTTATTTAGAAGTATACGAACATTTTAATGTTTTTACTAGCTCAATAAGGTTTCTCCTCATCTAAGTGCACTAAAATAAAGGTAGTTTAGACGCTAGGTGTGCTCTAGATTCTAGGGTTGTGAGGTTTCTGTCCAACCTCTACCAAGCCAGTAATAAATTTCTAGGTAGCTCTACAATCACACTATTTTATATGTAACTTAAGGGCGTATATCTTTCCCTGGGCCCTTCTAGTACTCCTATAGCATTTTAATATTTTAGGGGAGGTTTTTTCCCAGATATCTGGTCTAAAATTTCGCACAATGAGCGGTACAGATTGTGTCCCGCTCCATGGGTAGCCATTGGATTAGTATACAGGCGACTCTGTCTATAAGAATATTATTTATAAGAATATTCTTAGTAGAAATCTATGAAAGAGCCTTACTAGGGCATAATTGGAAGTTTTTTGCCTTAGATCTCCCTAATTAGGTTAGAGTACTCATTTTATAAGAATATCGTTCCTAAAATTTGGTCCCGTCCGTATTCATATAGTCACCCCCAGCAGTATTATGGTACTCGCCAGGCGTACCACTCTTCCCCGCACTCATACTATCACCACACCTTAGTGCCGGTACACCGTTTCTAGTACTACTCGTACTGATCTCATAGAGTTCTCATTGCGCCAGTACAATAACACCCAGTATTTCCGGTACTATACCGCACCTCCGTCACTAGCACCGTACCCATTCCACTAACCCCAACTCCCGCCGCCCTCCGACTATCGGTACTGTACTATGCCCCGCTGTAACTTCTCCGTCTAAGTCCATACTCTCTGGAGCTTAGTGACTTGAAGGACTTGCTATAGCTACCTGGCCTTCGACCTCACAACCCTACTAGCTGCCCCACTAGCTGAAACAACTTCCTTACTAGCTAGCAAAGACTTCCCCCCTTTTCCTTTTCCTCTCCCATCCCCTCTATGTAAATATTTACTAACCCCTGTTTAAAATTAAATACCATGGTATTCGCTACCTCCGCGCCCTGCCTGGAGTCTTCATTCTTGGCTATTTCCTGCCAGCTGGGGTCTAGTTCCCATCTTCTTGGGGTCTCATTCGCTGCCTACTGGGGTTCCGTTCATTACTACCCCCTAGTACTATTAGATAGATAGATAGATAGATAGATAGATAGATAGGTAGGTAGGTAGGTAGCATAAAGCTCAATATATATACTACTGAACTGTACCGTGATCCATACCCAACTCCCGAGGGTTGAAGCAATATAGAGAGCGTAGATATTACCTAGGAGACTCCCGGAGTTTAATGGGCTTGAGATCTACGGCTAGCACTCTCGGGCGTGGGGTCTCCGCCACAAAGTACTTTACTCCCCTAATTTATGTTTTGCAGACCTCTATAGCATAGAATCGAGATGTAGTATTAGTTGTCCACCCAGAAAGTTTGATAATGCAGCTAGAAAATAAAGAAACTAGACACTTTGGTGTAGCTATGAACGACTGTTTCTAAGCTATATAGGCCTTTAGTTACCTCACTGGGCTATGTATAGTGACAGCTTGAAATTAGTTCCGAAAGGTTCATGTTAGCCATAATGAATGACCAGAACTAGTAGTAGTAGATTAGAGGTATGGTCTATTTCCTGATTGCTTAGCGGTCTATTTATGATATCGCGATGTCTTTAGCGGACCAGTACTCCACAGCGCACCAAATAACCTAGCTGATTGTATTCATGTACCGGGGTTGACGGTAAGTATGGCGCGTGCAGTCTTAAATGTGCTAGCCGAATCCGAAGTGAGACAGCAGCCCACACTGAATCTTAGCCAAACTTCAATAATCTGGGCCATGCAAAAAATCAAAAAAAAAATCCTGGAAGCTCAAGTGTATATTCAGTAGAAAATAATACTGCCATATATGATGCTAATAGGGCTTTACCTCTGGTATATCTCTTTTTACTTGTTAGGCTATGTGTAGCATCTATTATGCTTAAGTATTTCTAGGAATTGTTCTATTTGGTACTTTTACAGCCAAAAACTACACATGCCAAAGCCTAATAAAAATATATGGAGCTTTATTGGGGCTATACAAGGCCATAAAGTCGCACCTCGATATGCCGGATGCCAAGAACCCAGAGGATTTCGTACGGGATAGCAAGGGATCCGGGATAGCAAATTTATTTTGTAGTAGAGAAAATGTTTTAGTCAGGGCATTTCGTACGGGACAGCAAGGGATCCGGCATATTGAGATCCGGCATAGCGAGGTACGGCTGTATATCTTTTTGTTAGTGTTTTGACTGGCTGTAAGAGCCGGAATATCGGCTCAAATTTTGCATCACATTTAAGACTGCGCGCGCCATACTAAGAACTGTCTCCGGTAGGGTAGTTTTTTGATCTAAGCTTGTGGTTGGCCTGATAATACCACGCTGGTCACCAAAGTGGTATCCCCTAAACCGTCACACGCAACTATTCGGGGCCGGTCCCGCCCGGGACTGTTGACGGCCCAAGGAATATGAATTGTGGGCCCTAGGCCAGGGAGTGAACCCTCAGGGACCGTAGTTTGACTTCTATTTACACACTGCCAAACATAAACTGTCAAAACTAAGCTTGAACTACTACGTACTAGAGAAAAGCTAATGGAGAGCACAATTATATACTTATCATTTTATATTTTCAAAGCATTTTTTTGACTCTTGAAGTAGATATGGAAAACTTTCTTGGTAATTTTTCCCCTCATACAAATGATAGATATCGCGTTTCTCCTAAATGTAGCGCAGGCAAATTCGGCCCTATGAGTATTAAGTTCTCGGTATTGTGCGTGCATCCGGTACTCAAGCAAGCTGATATTAGCTGGACGAGCTATATAGTGTAGTGACCTAGAGGTCAACCACGAGGTCGATAGTGGATATCTCGAGCAGGACTTTGGCAAGGTCTCTACCCACTCACCAGGAGCCAGCACCCAAGACACAAACCGACCCTCCAGTGGAGTACCCATTCTGTCATAGCCACTGCAGTTAACTAGTGGGGGATTGAACCCTAGCCTCAGGCTTCCCAGCTATAACTGGAATATAATGGAAACACGACATCATATATCTTATGTAGTATGCATATTCCGGTCTAAGATCATAGTGATTATTTTATAGGGATGGCGATCTGCTCAGTTGACCAAAGACTAAGCGAGCCTCCTAGATTACTGCGCGTATGCGGTTTCACCCCACCACGAAGATCCTCTCGAGTATATTCTTGTGTTCTTAGTTGGACTGGAATGATATCGCACAAATACACATTAAGGGCACGACACTCGATTTGCCTCCCGCAAGTCACATTGACGGAAGGTCTACCAGTTTCATTTCTTGCTGTCCTGGAACTTCTGGCCCCCCATTCGTCATCTTCTTCCGCTCCCAAACATGTCCGATAGGTGATCTTTTTTCCCCCCGATCTAAGGTTTGGAGATTCCGGTATACTGCCGCGCACGATTTCAATTCGCTGATTGCGGTGTGAAGCATGAGCACCTGCATGGCAAGGCCCAAGATGATATTTCTCAATTGCAATATCCAGGCTCTAAAAGCTGCCTATTCTTCAACGTTCATAAAAAAATTTCGCTTTCAGTCCATACCAGCCAGTTTCTAGCACCAAGTCGAGAATATTGAGTTTCGTGATGGCGCCAGACAGCACTACCCCCACGAAAGGTCCCTGGAGGCCTAAACCACTAAGGAAACCAGTACTGATAGTTTTTTGCATGATTTGCTTACTGTTTATTATCGCTCTCGAGTTAATTATTCGTGGCTGTTCTAGCCGGGGTTGTTATGTCTTTAAGACGTTACTCACAACCGGAGTATCTAACTTAGACTATTTCATGTACAATTCGGTTCCAACTATCTTGACTGCCAGCCTCAGTTTGTACTGGTCGGTAGTGCACCACGAGGTTTTACGTCTCGAGCCGTACTTCCAGATGAGCACACCTAACGGAGCAGCACCAGCCGACTCAATCTTCCTTGACTATCCGTACTCACTCCGGCTGTCTATACCACTTGGGGCCTTCAAGCGCAAGTACGTATGAATCTACTTATTTTGTAAATTCGCTGACCTTTAGGCATTATGCGGTTCTGCTTTCAGCGTTTATTTCAGTGGTTATAAACTTCTTTTTTGTCCCACTTGGCTCAGGGATCTTTGACGACACTTACCTTGAGAGATTCTTCATGGAAAACTCTACACGAGCTGTCATAAACCCTAGTTATCTCTCAGCGCAATTTGGTTTCGCCGCATACGATTACGCTTGGTTATATGGCCCCATGTTACCATTTACCACTCCAGAGTATGCTCTACTACCGATACGGAATGCGACGGACATGTTTGATACAGAAGAAACCTGGAGCGCGGAGACTATACTATTTGAGGCGAGGTGGAACTGCGAGTATGCTACGGCTAGGGTTATTTCCCAGGGTCCTATGGAGTACTTTAAATTAGAGGTTACCACAGAAAATGTATGGCACTTGTTAGAGCTCTAGTATCGGAGGTTACTAAAACAATGAACTAGAACACATCGGATATCATTAATGGGGTCACCGCTTTCGTTACGCCATGGTCTAACATTGCGCAAGTTGTGAGTAACGATACAAACGCTGGTACCCAAACTTGGGTTGTCGTATGGGCTTCGGGGCCAGCAACAGATATTTCGATTCCGCGTAATATGACTGCACGCCGTTGTATTGCCTCTTACTTCTCCCAGACGGTAATAGCAAACTTCACAATGCCATCTGGTAAGGTGAATTACGTGAACCGCACTGGTATCCGTCAGCCATTTACCGATACATCTCTATTCGGGAGAGCAATCGATTGGGATCCCGCAGTCATCTCAGTCTCACAAAAGGATAGAGATTCTACGGGCCAACCAGTTGGCCTGGGATACACTCCACCAGCCTTTCCAGAGGCCGACCCACAGCTAATACCGCGACTTGGTAGAAGACCTCTCGAGGCCGACACTGCGTTGGATAACCTCACACTCGCTGGTGGGTACTCTCCAAGCTATAGTTCCGTGTCAATGAGGAACAAGCGTGGGCTCCGGTCACTCGCACTCTATAATACGACAACCGAGACACTTTCACAACTTCTTGATCCAGAAGAGCTTGACAAGGCTTACGGTAGTGCTTTGCGACTGTTGTTTGCGATGGCGGTCTCTATGGAGATGATTGATACCAATGCGAAAGTGCCAGTGAGTGTCACACGCAACCTCAAGATAAGGGGCTTCAAGGTGTTTTTTGAGTGGGCACGCGGGGCACAGGCATGCCTGTATCTAGTAGTCACGTTTCTTGTTATCTTTATTGGGCTCAATAGAAGACGACAGTTGAATCTGGACGGTGAACCGAATAGCCTCGGGGCGGCGCTGCGCCTGCTGGAGGCGAGCCCTCAATTAGCTGCAGATATGGTCAATGCGGAGTTCCTTAAGGCTGATACATTACGGGATATTCTAACAAAAAGGGGGAGACGGTACAAGCTCAGGCTTGACCCGGTTTCAAGAAGACCAAGTGTGGGGGCAGATGGCGAAAGTTATGGGAAAGAAGAACTACCTGGGGTGACAGAGAGCTTGGAACTGCGAAAGGATAGCCTCCCTGCCATGAAAAGGGTGGTGGGGGTGCCAATACTATTGTGTTTGGTAGTGATTCTTGCATTGTTGGTAACTGCCTATGTGTATTCGAAAGTGAATAATGGTAAGTGTATTGAATTCTTGGAATTAAGCTTGCGGGGAGTAGTCGGGGGAGGGGGAGAAGGGGAGAAGGGGAGAAGGGGAGAGGGGGCGGAGCTCTAATTCTTTTATTCCATGGTTCTGACTTTAGATATTATAGGCCTAGTGACAATCAACCGTAGCAACCAAAACATATATAGATTCCTATTCACTTACGCTCCAGTTTCAGTGAGTATGGCGCTCAGTCCCACCCTCATTCATCTCGCCACATGCCACTCCATGGTATCTCCGTATAAATGGCTCATCAAGATCTCCACGGACACCACCACGTCCGAACCAGCTACACCCAAGGTTTCTATAAAAAGCCGTAAGTCTATCTTAGTCGATTACGACATGTCTCCGGCACAGTTCCAGTTAGTCCGTGCTATCCGTGGCGGGCATAAGTCCTTCACCGCTCTCATTATTGCAATTATACTTACCCGCCCACTGTCTGTTGCATTCGCTTCATTATTCACAATTACCTCATATGAATACCAGTTCAACAGAGAGGCTCTTACGGTCGTCGTTCCCCCCCAAATCCGCAGCCCATTTCGGAATACTACGATCGGGGAGTACTATACCCTGGAAGGGCGTTTTTCCGGCGGTAAACTTCCGCCAAACTGGGCGACAAGCCGATATTATGTGCTCCCATTCAAACCTACAGTGCTTGATGGCCTGTTGAAGTATGAAGGGCCTACCCTAGGTGTTGGTGTTGATATCGGGTGTTCACTGGTCCCGACTAGAAGCATTAATGTAACTGAATGTGCCAACGCATATGGCGTGGATCGCCAGGGGACGAACTGCACAGGCGTTATCAGAGTAGATGATATCTGTTGGCCACATATTATCCCGCCGCCATATAATATTGGAAATGTCGACGGTCTGGACTACCGGTGGAGCGGCATTTCTGGCGATAGCTTTGCGCGCAGTGCTAGATGCCCCGACACTTTCTTTGCCACATGGGTTGAGCGCCCAGCAAACCCAACTCCAGATCCACAAGACAACACAACATTATACGACAGCCAGTTCAATGCACTTATCCTAAAGTGCACGATGACAGAAAAGATAAGCTGGATCAACACTACTGTTGACCAGACAGGGCGCATCCTCTCGACAGTTGAAACCAGTCAGCTGGATGCACAGGAGTTAGAAGATTTATACTCCCCACTCATAGAACCCAGGGACGGCCTTGTTCCCACCTTCCTCGACAGTATCAACAATAGTACCTATTTGGTAGACAAAGGCAGTACACATCAGATTATGTGGCTCGACTATTTGATGGCCACTATCGACCCTTCAATTGTCCGCAACATTACGAACGTCACCCACATCCCAGACACAAGACATGTTGTGCCGGCCCTTGAAAATATACTCCGGCGGCTCTTTGCCATCAAACTTGAGCTTGTAGCTGACGACATTCTTTCCCTGGGAGAGCCAGAACTCGCAGTTATAAGGGCCACAGGGCAGAGGAATAGGGTTACGGTAAATTTCGTATTGTTTGTTATGTCAGCAGTCATCCTGCTCTATAATATTGTTGTTTTGGTAGGGCTATACTTTTTCGACAATGTGGAGGTTCCACGTGTCCTTCCTGATAGTCTTGCAGGAATGTATGGGCATCTGTATGCCAGCGATTTGAAGAGTGAATGTGGTCGGTTCAGTGTGAAGCATGAAGAGATGAAGATGCAGTTGAAAGAGGTTGGTGGGGGCTATTGTTATGGAGAATTTAATTGTGGGGGGGATTGTGTGCCTGGGGCATGTGGGAAAAAGCATTTTGGGGTGTTTCGTCAACCAAAGGTGATAGGAACGGTGAGTACAGGAAGTGTTCCATACGGAGAGGAGAGGACATACGAGAAGGGGAAATCAGGGGCGGTGAACGAAGATATAACCGAGGTACAAGAGAAAGATTTGGAGAAGGAAATTAGTTAGGAGTCCTATAGTTATTATGTTGTTATTAATCCTTTGGTATATTTTCGATTTTTAAAGCAATGTACATATAAAATGTTCACGTTGTTCTTTTTCCTCCGTACAAGCTGCGCATAGGTTAGACACTATTAGATTGATCCTGTGGCGCCTGCCTATTCCCGCCCTATGGCAATCGAGCCCCCGGTAACTAACCACACCCCTAATACCATCCAATCTCGCTGCCACCAGCTGCGCATATATCTACGCCCGTGCTACGATGGGGTATGCGTGAAAAGTAACTGTCACGTGACTTGACTGACTAAGCCATTTGTCATCAGTCATCAAGTCTTGGCACATACCTCCCAGCCCCCCCTTTCCCTTTCCCTTCCCCCAGCCCTCTTCCGCCTCTTTCTCTTCACCACCCCTCCCCTCAACCTCCACCTGCCACCGATGAGTCCCCACCGCTTATCTCCAACCATATGCCAACGAGGCAAGCCCTTCCGACGCATCGTCCCTCCTTAGCTCTCCTCTTGGTGCATTAACAGAATGGTAGCTCACAAGAATAATTCAAAATATTTCAAGTCTCATCCCAGCCGATGGAACTTCATAGATTTCTTGAAGTATAGACACCCCCGGGATGCGACGCGTCGCAAGATCGTCGATTCTTGGGTCAAATCACTCGAGGATATTGCATCCTGCAACGCTCGATGCCATACTGATGAGGGGCGCAAGAGTGCAAATACATTGCTGAGGCGGTTTAGGGAGGTATATATGTTCTCTAATTCACTTTATTTCCTTCCCCCTCCCCTTCTACCCCCCAGTGGCACTATGTTGCTGGACAAGCCCGGATAACCTGAAAGCTTGTTCGGCCCTTCGTCCAGCATCGGTGTCCATCGCCGAGATGACCTGTTAGCTTGTCTTGACGGCCCCCTTCCCCCTCCCCTTCAATCTTTCCCCCCCCCTCTTTAGCCACAGGAGATCTGCCTAGAATCCAGAAGCGGGATCCGTTAGCTCCCGTAACTGACACCATGTTGCTGGACTGGTCCAGACAATCTGAAAGCTTGTCTGACCTATTCTCCATGCGTCGGTGCCCATTGCCCAAGATGACCTGCTAGCTTGTCTTGACGCGGTGGGGTTGATTCACTCCACTTTTGCACACTTACCTCACCCCCCCCCCCCACAATGCTCTTCCTTTCTTCCTACCATTGTAGGCCTGGTTCATTCTGGGCCTCAATGGGATATGAATATGATGGCTGCTAAATTTGTTTAGAGGGGCTCAGCGGACCGAAAATACGCCAAAATTTGGGCCTCCCTTAAGAAGCCGATAGAACGACCACCGCCAACCCCCGCGACGATCAATTACGCACCCGTTTTCCAAAACGGCGGCAGCGCACCTCTTTTCCACAATGGCGGCAGCGCACCAGTTTTTCATACTGCAGGCACCGCACCTGTCACTATCAACAACAGCGATAACAGTCTATCCTTATCTAATACAGAGGGTGGTGATGAGGGGACAACTATAGAAGATTGGGAAGCCTCAGACAACGGCACCGGGGAAGGGGAGGAGGGTGACTGGGATGATGAGGAAGAGGAAGAGGAGGAGGATACCGCTAGTCATATCTCCACCTCAGCTGTACCTCCACATTTTGCAGCATTCAAAGCAGCCTATAGAAATACCGAAGGCCACCGGTGGAGCCTGTCATCCGGCCGAGATGTTGAAACCGTCCTCTATGATAAATTTCATAAAGCTAACGGTGTTGGTTTCCATGCAAACCTTGCACTCTCCTTTATCCTCGATTTAGGGGATGACGATGACGACGACAATACCAGCAAGAGCTGGTTTTCAAAGCAGGAATGGTTGGAGATCAAGGCTACTGTTCCATCACTGTCAAGCGAGGGGTTGATGCCATTATTCAAGAGTTTTGATCGGTTCGGTGGAGCAAAGACAATAACAGAGTTTAGAAATCGGGTCGACACTACACGATATAAGCAAGAGGATGAAGTTTACAATCGCGAGAAACATTATGATCTGTGGTCTGCAGATTTAGCTGTGCAGCATATTCTTGGCCTTTGGGAGGATCCAGACCAGCCGCTTCGAGCACCACAACTTGAAGACACTCTCTCGAGTTCTCTATGGGCACATATTATCGATCATCCTATCCTCGGGCTAGACGGAATTCAAATGGTCCATAAGGAAAGTTCTTGTCGCTCCACTGCTAGTCGGAGAAATCGCCGTCGCACGCTGCCGACACAGAGGCAGATTAGTGGGCCGAAGATGGACGGCATCATCCGATCTATCAAGGACCGTAGTGAGGAATTCGGTGCTATGGAGGTCGCCAACTCCTTTGGAAGTATAGGCACAAAGTCTACTAAGTTGTTAGTAGATACAAACAAATTAATCAAGGCGCTGAGAGATATGCTCTTTGCACTACATCAACGCGTGAACTTTGATCCGGAGGTCACTGAGAGGCTACAGGTGGTGGGAATTATGTGTGCAGGTCTGCAGGTCCAGTTCTTCCGGTTATATTGCAAGGGTCATGTTTCCGTCCTTGTTCGGGAGAGTATAGAGGAAGTACCTGCAGATTGCTTGGAGTTTAATCGGCTGAAGAGGCTAGTTATCAAATTTGCAATGTTAAAGGTATCAACACCATGAACCCTTTCTTCTCTATTTCCAGTTCATGCAGCCCTAGCTAACTGGTCATCTTGCAGGGTATAATCGCGCAGTCTGTAATCGCGGTCAATGAACGTTATCATACAAGTAATAGTACTGGTGAGAGAAACTTAAGCGACGAGGAGAGACTGCAACAGCTCCTTTCCGGTCACGCTGAAGATTGTCGGCCAAAGTTACACTGGGCTGGGGATTCGCCACCCTCGGGCTGGTAGGTATTGACCGGCGCCATAGATTACAAGATATTTAGAGGGGGCATTCTTAGTCGAGGATAGTTTGAGGACCTTCCGTACAATATCGGATCTCAAGAATACCTTAATAATTTATGCACTTTTGTTACTAAGGCGTTCATTAAAACCCCGTGATTTTCGCAACCACAATACTAAATCCTACCAAATATTGCCAAAATCAACCCTAAAAAAACTCAAAAAACAATCCTAAGGCGATAAAATATTTTTTTAAAGGATCTATTGTAATTCTACAATACTCTCATTATTATTCTGGTTATTGCTGTTATCATTGTGGCTTTTCTTGTTGCCCATATAATTTTTGGTGTGGCCTACGGTTGCGACAAGAATCACGGGTTTTTAATGAACACCCTAGTATAATACTACTAAATATACTCTTCTCCCCCAATTCTCAGGAATGCAAACACCTGTTATATAAGCTGGAATTTTATATTAGATAACCTCTATGTGTTGGAAACCGCGGCAAAATCAAGTTCTCTAGACTACTTTTTTTATTCAGTTACTAGCTACTCCCGTAGTCTACTAATTTACTATACAGTATATTCTACGTGGACTCTATTGAGGGCTATGCTGCTACTAAAGTCTTCTATATATCCTATACCTAGAGGGAAGGCAACTCGCTTTCGGGCGGTAGGTCCCCTCCCGTCATGTATTATATGATCAATTAAATAGTCAGGAATCTGCCATCTATATGGGAAGGGGGGACCTTATGGTGGCTTGAGGTTTGACTATATATGGTCTGCTATCCATCCTTGTTCTCCTATGTAGTTGGCTTGGTGAAACTCGTGAGACTCAGCTATCCGTGTGCTCACATTCAGTATAGCTTTATGTAATCTATGATACGGCGGATTATTGAATTACAAGATTGGTATGTTCAGATACATTTACACGCGGATTATATAGATAAGAATGGAATCAGTGCTAACATGAAATAGGAGGGTATAGTATTCTCAATTATATGCTTATAGTTACATGTGGTTCCGCTGTCGCATATCTTTTTGCAAGAGATTTTCCGGCATCAAGGGCTCTTTGTATCTAGGAATAACCAATCTGTTTATCACAGATACCTATCTCCTGGGGATGGTTTGAAAAATAGAGGGGAGTTATTAGGTAGGACAGAAATACGGAGAAAATGATAGAGAATTATAGCGGTGGCGGGGGGGGGGGGGGGTAGACAGAGAAAGGGAACTTGTCAGGATATAGCGCAAATTGAAGGCTAACTATATTATTGAGTAGCTGTTTCCAAGCTCTGTAGTTAATGTAGGATGTGCACAATATTGGGGTTGGAGTTAGCGTTTATTGGTGTATTTGCGCTTTTTTTTGGTTGTTCTTTATTAAATATCAATCGAACAACCAGTAGTGATACTAATGCAACCTTAGTACTAATGGCGGTTTCAGCATTAGAAGTTTTTACACTAGCGACCACGACATCATATAGATATATATCCTGACGATGAAAGGGTGCACACAATATCGTTCCACTACACGTAGATTCTGGCACAGGCTCTACTAATAAGGTGATTTTCCTTTTTGCCCACCATACCCGCTCCAAGAGGCCATTTCCTCGGTATTTTAGGTAAAAAACGGTCTATAAGATAAACCTATGGCCGAAAACGTAATTTTCTCCGTGCTTTCCGTCGAAATGGGTTTCCCGGCCAGGGGATGGTTACAGACATAGGTGTGGTAATTAGTATGTTCCCGGTATAAAATTTTTTTCCGGTATCAAGCGAAGGTATAGTGCGTGTTTTCCCGCGCTTTGACCTTATAGACCCAGACAATTTTCCCGGATGTTTGTGGTGAAAAATACAACTTCTAACCTACATAGGAAAGTTATTTTGAACTAATAAAAAAAGGGGGCTAGATTCTCCCTAGACACATTTAAAGGGAAAATAGGGGATTTCCTCATCATGCTGCTTAAATCGAAGCTCTCTTACCCCTGTTCCCCTAACCCTGATTATGCTGTAAAGGCCTAGATAACTACACCTCTTCTTTGACACTTTTCATAAAATGATAGATACAGAATAGATTGTTACTTGGTGATAGAAAACGAGTCTTTATGGAAGGACAAATGTGCCTAATAGCTCTGGCTCGGGGTGTCCCACTGGCCTAAAAAGGCTACGGTAGTTGACTCCGATAAGCTCTTTGACCTTTGCTACAAATTTGTGACACAGGATAAACAACGCGAGATGGTGAGATTCGTACACTTGTCTATGAAAGACTATCTTGAGAGTAAAATTTTCAACCTGTTTGATGCGAATTGAACGGCCGCCGAATTCTTCCTATTGTTCTTAGAGGACTCTAGGTCATATTTTCCGATTCTAGGGTCATTTAAACAGTCACTGTCCGAGAGCTCAGCCATAAAAACATTCACCAAATACTCGAATATACACTATTCAGATCATGCCGAAAGCTCTTATAATGAAAATTCAACGATTTGTATGCAGGCCTTCCAATAGGCATGCCCGTCCGGGCTAAAAAGAATATAACACGCTGCACCTGCGCCAGAATGTGGGGGGTATATACTACCCTAGGCTCGTTCCCATCCCCATCTATTGCAAACACCACTACCCTACGTCAATAACCTAAACGACGAGCCTAGTACTTTCTATAAAGATCTAAATAAAGCTATAAACATACACGCAATCGGTTAGGTCATAACTCTAGATTTAATGAGTCCTTATATCTGTCCATCAAATCTAACTAGTTGCAGAAACAATTATTAAATTAGTGCAAGTTGACTTACGCATATTAGCCATGAGAGATTTATTGTGGGCTTGAAAATTAGTAAACCTAATATATGTCAACCCTACCGGGAATTTTCTCTATCGAACTCCATGTATTTATGATTAACCCACCCATTCATTCATCCCTATCGAACTTAGGGGAATCAGAGTGACAAATTGTGATGCACTCTTCTGCCCAAACTTTGTGAAAATATTCAATCCGATGAATTAGACCACAAAGATATTGCTAGAGCTACCATATAGCTTTGTTTAATACTTTCGCTCTGACCTATTGTATATATGAAGCTTGATAAAAATAGTATAGTACTACTGACACTGACTAGGGTCTTTCGTAGGTCGTCATTATACCTAATTGAAACAATTTATATTCTATACACCTTGAAGCTTGCCGCTCACGTCGAGGACAACATAAACGGCAATTACTATAAAATACCTATGCAAGGGGTAGACCATAAAAAAACCACAGAAAAGGTACTTTAGTTTTTTGAGTACCATTTTTATGGTACCTTTACCAGTACTTTTATGGTAGTATCTCGCCTTAGTATCCGATCACACAAGGCGTCTAGATTGCCATCTGGTCTAAAGGCGCTATGTCTCGGGTGCCTCCTATGTGGGCTTGAAAAGGCCTTGTGTAACCGTCCATTAAGGCGAAATCATACGGTACTATTTCTAGGGGATTGTGTATAACATAATGGATTAGGCTGTATCCAAGTCTTATCTACAACTTCATACTAAACCCTTTTAGTATAGGAAAGATAAGAAATACCGTAACTAGATTCTTACACGACCGGGTTCTGGAGGTAACCCTTTTTCACCGAGAAATATCTGTATATCAACCTCACCAATCGACACCCAGTGTTAATATATCAAGAAAATATTCTCTATTCTCTATTCTCTATTCTTTCTTCATAACCCATCTGAAGCCTGTCACTTAATCTTCTCTGGGGTAGACACACTCATCTAGTCTCTGAAAAGACAAACTCATTAACGTATCAGTTGGCAAAAAAACACTTGTTATCCTCTTCATCTCTCTTACAGTAATCGTCCCTTTTCCTTTCCAAAAGTCCGATAAAAACCACTTTTCAAGCGCCAGCCCTAATCAAAACCACGTTTTGATAATTCGCCGTCCATCTAATTTCAAGGATACTCGTTCACTGTACTGTCGCTTAACTAGGTTTTTCGATCCGTACACAATTAGCTAGATGTTATTTAGACGTGATTTACGATGTAATGTTATTATATTTTTTTTAGTATCTGAAATATTCTCAGGGGTCTGACCTAGTCCGACCGTGCCCAAAGCTCTATATGGATCGGACAAGGCGGCGCCGGACCACCAGACAAGGCCTGGTTTGACCCGTATATAGCCCAGTCCAAGCAGATCTCTGCTGATAAAATCATGCGGAGCCATTACTATGCAAATTGCTGCATAACAGGATCTCGAATTATCAGTGGCGAAGGAGCTGATGGGTCATGTGTGAACACGACTTTTGGTATAGTCTCGGGGAAATCTAGGGTGTATAAAACCAACAGAAGCACCAAAGCCCTTCGTACCCAGGTTATTATGTACAGATTAGAAGGGAGTGATCTCATGACGGTGGTCTAGGATTGAGGTTATAAATCCTTCGTGTACCGAAATCAAGTTAGTCTTTGTACTTGTACCAGCATATTTAGCTCTATCTATGGTAAATATGATTAGTTTGGTACACCTTCAAGTATACAGCCTCACCTTTCTATGCCGGATCTCAATATGCTATATCCCTTGCTCCCCCGTAAAAAACATTCTGGGCAACGTGTTTTTTCTCCTGCAGAAAAAATTAGCTACCCCGGATTCTTTACATAATCTTCTTGATTCTTGGCATCCGGCTTACCGAGGTGTGACTAAACTAACCCTAACAGGTACGTAGTTGGGAACGTCTCTAGCAAGGGATAATGGCACATCGTCCTAGGAGTAGGCAGAAACTCTCGGGGAATTATGGAACCGGCACCTTTTTAATTTTTCCGAGTCACCCAATGTAGTATATTTAGGCATATATCATAGCTTTCTTAGTTTTAAATATATAGGATTTATAGAAGGGGTAGGGATCTTTTAGCGCTGCTTAGCCATCACTAGTTGATGACACCTAGCTAGCAGCTTGAATAGGGGATCACATAATCCGCTCGTAGGTCTTTTCTGTGCTAGCCGACCAATATCGGTGTGTAGTAGCAAGCGCAGAGCTTAATTAGAAGTATACACGGAGAACCAAGATCCCGCTAACAGCCCACAAGACAGCTCTTAAGCGTTTCTAGGGTATGTGCAGTGGTCTTTCAAATCATCACGTATAATTTTATCTAACTACCAACGGCAGATGTATAAGCCCCCCCAAGTACATGCAGCGGCATTTCTAAAATCTAGGGCTGTCCCAATTAATCTACCCAGGAAGTGGCCGTCGCATCCGGCCCGTGCAGCGGATCCTCACGGATGCACGTAATTGACCCCTGCTTGTAGATCATTGATTTCAGCCGCCATTGTTGGTTAGTTACTCATGACTACAACACAACTCGCGGTGGGAGTAGTAATGGTGATAGTAACTAACGCATGCGGTCATCCGTGATTAATCCGATTCAGGCACTGAGATCAGTTAGGGCTTACTGGTCGGTTAACGGATGTCGCTTAGACTAGAAAAGTGTCCGACCGATTAGGTTGGTAGCCGTCGGCTGGCACAGTACAGTAGACCTCGGCCAGGTTATTGTAAGGATCGGTTTTACTAATAAAACTATCCATATTGGGTTTCCACCCCCCTGTATTAATCTTGCTAGAGATTTTAGGAGCTATTTACAGCTTGGCGGGCAATATCCGCATGCCTATGTCATATCATAAATTTATCTCGGCCCGGGTATCAGACTCCAACACCTCCACCTGGAGAAAAGAAGATTATTACCGTATGCTGGATCGTGTTGTACTACACCGCTATGGTAGAGCCTTGCTGGCCAAACTAACTATGTAATCTTCGGAATTCTAGTTGACGGCAACCATTTGAAAGGCAGGTGTATAACAGATTCAAAGGTTCTTTTCCTTTCAGTATAACCTCTAGATATCTGAAGTAATGATTAGACTTTTTGGGTGGTTGGTGGTTGAATGTTGTTTGGAATAGAACTAGATGAATCAAACGGACCACAAATGTATCAAAGCTAAGCCAACCTAAGCGTGCCTACAGTTTATACCTTTTGAACTACCTAGGGGAGTGCTGTTTGGGGCTAGGCATTGCTAGGATTGCTGCTCTACTAGGAGCCATCATCTAATTTCAGAGTGGAGAAAAATGGCCTTTTTTTTACAGCCAGCAAAGATCACTGGACCTCTCGAATACTAATTTGGTTAGGAAAATGACGCTAGACGTGAACCTGACTGTTGACTAGCTCGTCCAAGTTGTTGGTTTTGGATATTTTTTCACTCCGTTCTACCATAAGTTATAGTGGTGCTAGCTAGCTTGGTAGAGTGGACAACACGGCTTTTCCGGGCACTCTACACGGGACCGGTTAGCCCGGGACTACTAGTGACGAAGTAAATCCTCAATGGCCCGTGTCAGTACTAAATTGTGCTTCTGCAAGCTTGTTAATAATCCTAGTGATATTTTACTAAGCTTCGATAGTCAGCCATATGTGCTACGATATCAACAGGTTGGAGTTCTTCAATAACAGTATAAATAAGGTCTCCTGCCCTCCTTCAGTCCCATCCTCACCTCACCACCGAACTCAATTCCTCCTCCACAGCCATCAATCCTCTACATCGTCATTCATACGAACGCTCTTCGGCTTCTCTTAGTTAAAAACCCTCAATTTTAAACAAGATGCATTTCACCAGCTTCATCTCTCAGCTCCCCGCTCTTGCAGCACTCTTGGGGACCGCAGCAGCCGTCAACATCCAGGCTTGGCAGGGATCTGGCTGTGGTAACGGTGGAAATGCCTACTATGCAGATGTTGCCGCCAATACTTGTGTAGCATTCTCCAACAGCTTCGGCGTTCAGTTCCAGAATATGCCCAGTGGAGGTCAGGGCCAGGTTTACTATAATAGCGGCTGCAGCAACTTCGCCCAAGCTGGTGGAAGCGGAACCTACTGCTTGGACGCACACAATAATATGAAATCCGCCAACTGGTTCTATCCTTCCAAGAGACTCATGGTGCGCGAGCCAGAGTCCCAGGACCCGCATACCGGCTTCGAGTATACCGCTCCCGATGGCACGAGGAAATATATTCTTTGCTCCGCTAGTGACTTTGACCATATCTTTGCTCTCCTCGACGCCGAGGATTGGACCGCTTTGGCTGAGTACCCTGAAGGTAAGTCTTAAATTCTGAAATTTATTGCACCAAGTTACTAATATTACATCTATCATAAATAGATACCAACCCACCAAAGAGCGAGTAACTTTTTGACACATGAAACGACGTGGTCTCCTGGGGTTGTAAGTTTAGTTGGGCTATAGATTAAGATTGTTTAGGATTATTTTGTACTTCTTTCATTTTATTGATCTTGTCGCCTAGATTTGTATTGTTAAATTCCATATACCTATATCTTTGCTATGTTGTTCTCATTGATATAGGTAATCATTTATTACCATATAGTGAAGTTACCCATGGAATTGATTGCAAGTAAAATATTATAGTGCTATAAAGTTCATGGGCAGCTCTAAAACCCGACAAGGCAGATTCCGTAGAAAGAGTATGCCTTCCAAATGAACGGTTATTAAGCCACAAGTCCTCCTAAATGTAATGGTTACCTACTTTGTTGATCATCTTAGCTACAAAAAAACTCCCATGAATGAGTTCAATTATAGTTATACAGAACCATGTACGACACAAACGAATACTAGCTCTTTATCAAGCAAATAGGGTACTGATTACTTATCAGCAAATTTTGTTCAGTTGGCATCTAGCCCTCTAAAATCTTAATTACCGACTATGTATGATACATCTATATAGCTCATATTCTCTAAATATTGTTATACTTGGGTATCGTGCGGATTTCACTGCTGTACTACATACGCCGTATTCTTACGCCGCTACTATATACCTAGTGTTAAAAGGTCAGACTAGTAGTCTCACTCAGTCGACAATCTTTGCTCACTGAAAAGTTCCACTCTTATGAATCAATAACGATGATAAAATTTATTCGACTAAGGAATTTGCTGCTAGGAGGTCGGTTAATAAGGAATGGATTGAATGAGATTCAGTGAAATAAGAAGCCTGTCAAATATTCAAGAATCCTACCGGGAATCGAGAGAAAAAATTATTCAGAGGTAGAATGATAGCTTCTCTTTATTCCCTGATTAGTTACACGAGAATTTTAGATAGTCATACGTCGGAGTTATAGTTTCGATTTATCACTGGTGGTAAACCCGAGTATAGCGGGTACAGGGACAAATACTAAGCGAGCCTTATGGCCCTAGAACGAATCTTTTACTTTCCGTCAATTATAAGGGCCCGCATAATAAAAACAAGAGCAAGATTTCCTAAAAGCTTATAATTCAAAATCCGTTGAATTTAATTTTAGGGCGTGTATATTTCATCACAAGGGGCATATATTTAAGGGTAGCTCTAAATCTCGCTTACAGCTAAATATTAGACCTACTCAACGGCCGCGGAGCTTTAAGCCTAGCACGGGGGAAAACGTTCTTTATTAGAAATGGTGATATAACTTCCTCTTTATCCCCGTGCCTAACTCCGCCAAGACATTTCTCATGTAATTTGTCCGTAGTTATAGTACTGCTTCTACTCCATACCAGAATGCTGGAAGCAGATGCTTTCCACCTGCTGAATCACCATGTGTTTACCAATTACCACTCAGTTGACATTAAAACCGATTAGTTTTCAAAAGAAAATTCCTTGTTAATAACATGAAGAATTGATCAGTAAAATTAGAGTGCCCGGTACACATATTACTCCTTCAACCCTCATACTCGAGGTTATAAACACTGGAGCCTGAGCCAGCAGCTTTATAGATATAGGCCTATGAATGAATCATAACTACATACAGCCCTGGGGCTAAGGTATTCATATAGGCCCATGAAAGGCTGGTTATGACAAGAAGTTATTCTTAAACTCACCACTGTTAATAAGTTCATGTAACAAGAACTATATTTTATTAAAACACTTGGTTTTAGTCTACTGGTAATTGAATTTACCGCGGGTGGTAACGTGGGTATTCGCGTATTTACGCTTCCATAGCGGATCAGCGGGTGCCCCTAGCGGAGAAGCCCGTCCGCTTTAAGACTAAGACCAGACGGCCTGTAACTTTATACTCTGTCCTTTGCTCTGCTAAAAATGCTCTAGGTCCCAAAGCATGAGAATCGGAGACTACATGGGGCCCCACAGCCCGCCAAGATAGTAGGGTAAGGTTTTTTTTGTTTCAAGTCTAATATTGGGCTCCATTGATGCCTTATTTGGGAATTACTTGTTTTGTTTTGGAAAGTGTAACAAAAAAAATTGCCATGACTTATAGGGCCCTTCAAAATCCTACAGTCACTGTAGCCCGGGACAATATCACCCTAGACGGACTATGATCCACAGGCCGTCCCGTCCTGAGATCACGGCGGGCCCCCGGACGGTTGGGAACACTAGAGGTTACAGGTCGTAGAGATTAATTTGGCACAGAAACTATTATTGTGGGGCACGAGCGCTTGATTGGAACTAACGGAGACGGTATCTTGGGAATGTAACGCGGGGTAAATAACCGCCTACTCCAGTACTGATGTTGGATATATGGACAAGTATTTTTGCCATACTACCAATCACCCTATATCTCAATCCATAGGCTATGGAATAAATGGCTACGTCATTCCATAGACCGTTCCGGGCTCTGTATGGTTTCTCTAGGTAGGGTATGGATTTTGATTTCCATTCACAACCCCTGGATATTTGTAAACATCACAAATTACCTTCAGTCCTAATCTCATTCCTATGTTTGCTACGTAGTACTATAGGATCTAATGTCTTACCCCTCTGAGCTTGCCTAGTTTGCACCCAGACATACTTTGGCTCGGGGGTTTTAATAAAATATTAATACTTATATTTGTATGGAACTACCATGCGATACTTGAATTTGTATAGAGCCATCACATAGACGTAAGTGTCTTCACGGGCAAAAACCCTACTAAGCCCTATATCCTCCGAAAATACTATAAACATAAGTACCATTACTGAACGACCGAGCTTGCTGGAAAGACCCGACGATTCACGCAAATGAGCTACTTAAATTCATATGAAGTCATGACATAAACTTAAATAAATTTGGAGGCCAAAAATCCACCCGGGACCAACCTACTCCCCCAAGATATCTGACTGTTCTCGTGATAATCAGGGCATTCTGGTAACCTTACTATTCCAGACCGTATGGGCTGCGCAGCCAAGCAAGCAACATTCTGGGGCCGGGCATGAGACTACCTCCATCCTTGTATCCGTAGAAATGCTACACATTCTTCCGCATGACCACCGGGGGATTCAGCTCCTATATTAACAGATATCTGGAGATTCGAAGTGTTATCGGCGTTTCGCACCGAAATCCAGCCGTTGCTGACATAAACTGCTTACAAAGATTAATAAGCAACTATATAATGTGAATTGCTTATAAAAATTGAGTGGTGGGCGGTAATTCCGGAGAAAGAGCCTACAGGGTATGATCGAACTTGGATCTGAAGACCTTGGTAGTACTACGGGTTTGCAGTTTCTACATTATTTTGCGTGCTATAGACTGTTTGGCATAATACCAGTATAATAAATTGCCTTGAGACTTTCTAGATCTTCTCATCGTCTTTAGCCTTTAAAAGCCACTGCTATAAGCACTCTGGGAGGAGGTTAGGTTGCCTGATATTTATATGAAACTAGTATCAGTTCCTCATGAATAAGTAATGTATATCATGCGGCTTGGTAAACGGTGCGATTGATAGCTGCTGATTCTCTGAAGAACATCTCATAGGACTCATAGAACTATAACTTCCAGACTTTAGTACTACGTTTAGGCTAATTTTCCGGGTGGCAGGGCTTAAGGGACCTTGTTGGTATGTGCTCCGAACGGGTCATATAACGCGTTCGGAGTACTAACTCTACTGCATACATCATATCTATATATTTTAAAAACTGCTAAGCAGTCGTTACCGCCGGTAAGACGGTTTATTTCTCCGTGACTCTTTCTGATCCCAGCTAACCCTCTGCTCAGAGGTTTCCTGAACGCACATCAGATTCCCCAATCACTATCTCACCGCCTAACACATTCACCAAAACCTGTCCTCTACTATATAAACCCCGCATCTCCCCTCACTACTCCTCACTACACAATACACAATACGCAATGAAGCTATTTTACATACTCCCCCTCCTCCAGATGGTACTTAGTACCCCCGTCCCACAGGCTACCACACCCGTTACAACCTGCTTCCCCTCTCCTGACGTTCGTCGTCTTCTTACCTCCGACGCCGAGCCAGTCCTAAACCTCATGTTGCAATACTCAAACACGGCGTACACCGGACGATGGGCATTTTGCTACATATTTGGGGAAGTGACAGTCTTTAGTGAAGGTGTAACAACCTACCAGTGGACGGCAGCACAGGAGGCAAGGGATTACATCTTTGACCAGTGTACGGATGAGGATGGGACTACAGGTGGGGTTGTGGAGATGGAGGGGTACTCGGTGCAGTTGGCGTATGGGGAGGGTTGTTAGGTGATGAAGCAGTCTGGAAATAGAACAATGGAGTGACTGGTAGGAGTGATGGGTTTGACGGTAGGGTGGATACTGACGCATATACTGTAGTTATGTAACGGTCTAGTTAACTTTAATTTAACCGTCGAAGTATATATATGAGAATGTAGACTATAACCTTGAAAATACTACAGCTCTAGAAAATATAGAGCTGGGTAACCTCATTGCACTACTTCCTTACTCTGGGCCAGAGTTTGTACCCCTACTCTCGGGCGTCGTCCCGGTTAGCCAGCTCCTCGATGTAGGCTTGTGGCTGGTCTGACAATACCATGTTGGTCAGCAAAATCGTATCTGAGCTATGAGGGCCCCAAAGCTAGGAAATAAATAACCCAAACCCACAGTTTGACTCTCATTTGTATAGTGCCTAATATAACAAATTATTAGTATGGTGCTAATAGAAAGTCTAATCTTATAGTTACTCTTTGGATTCTTTACTGTTTTTTCTGATTTTTGAAAAGGGTACACAGTTTCTTGGTACATTTTGCATGTCTGGATAGACACTATTGGGCCCTTCTGTGGTGCCCGCATATTTCCGCCCTATAAGGCATTGAATTCTAGGTACTTAAGCATACCCCCCCTAATATACTACAACCCCTAGTCACATCTTTATACTAATGAGAAGTAAATCAAAACTAGCTAATGATACTACCACCAGGCGACTTAGCCTATTAAAATCGCCGACCCTTGTACCACAAGGCTACTCTTCCGGCTTCTGTGCCCAATAGACAAACCTTTTTACATACGCGTGTGTCTTCCTGCTCTGGCACTCTTTCTCTGCACTCCTTACAATCTCTTCCGCCTCCTCCGCCTTCATCCCCAGAACTCTTGTAAACAGAGCCATACCATATGCCTGAAACCCGCTCTCAGCCTGCATCAAATAGTACGCCCCCAACTCTTTCAGTTTCTTATCCTTAGCCCATGGCCCCACCGGTACCTTATACATAGTGTCCTCAAGACCAACAAAGCCCGTGTCCTCCATCATCCGCCCGAGCTCCTCGACATCGACGTCTTTCCCGAAGATCGCAATAGCCTTCTGGAACAACTCAAACCATCTCCTCATCGAGCTATACTCCCCTAATGAGCCATCATCGCAATATATCAAGATCGCATACTCATCCACCTCGACCCATCCTCCCGGTTTTAGATGCGTAAAGCTCTGCTTCAGCAATCGTCTCCAGTTCCCGATGGACCCATTAAGACAGCGTAAATGGATGAAATCGAACTTCTCGGTCCAATTCCAATCCGTCTCTGCATCATCAACCTGGAACTCGGCGTTCGGCGGGACCCAGGTCGGCTGGATCGGCGAAAGATCTGTTCCAATGACCTTGGCAGACGGGAATGCCTCGGCAATGTCAATTGCCCAGATTCCCGTGCCCGTACCAACGTCGAGAATCAGCTGAGGGGAGGGTGGGAGAGGCGCATGGTGGAGACGGTTGGATGATAGGAGAAGGTTAATATGGTGGACAATATCAAGTCGGTCTTGCTCCTTTTCGTCATTCGGGAGAGGGTATTCGCCTTCACGGTAGGCGTGATAGCGGCGCCCATTCTCATAACGGTAGCTGTAAGGTGTTAGCAGGGATTGCAAGAAGCAGTAGAGGTCCGTACTTATAGATGGAAGATGTGAGGGAGTCGGTCGACAGCTTACTGTGGGAGTCATAGCCCTCGTCGGAGGAAGAGGATGAAGAGGTGTCATAGGTTGGATCGACCTCGATAAATGGGTTTGTAGATGTCATGGTTGTATTTTTTTCATCTATAGTATTAGGGGGGGGGAAGGGGGATGGGGAGAGAAACTAAAAGGAGCGGGGGTGTTATGTATCCGCCATTGATGCGCCACTATTCGGGAGGCCCGACCCAGCGCCACGTGGATACCCCGCTAGGCTCGCTTAGAGACTGGCCGCTCAGGGGTTCGAGAAATGGACGCGGTCTAGATGGTTCTAATTTTTGATTCAATTATTTGGCTGCTCTTGAGGTCTACTGTGAACGCCGCTTTGGCGCTCATAGGGTACCGGTCTCACAATCCAGGGCCTAGAGTAGCGATCACATCCTATCTGACTTGTGGGGATCGCTATTTGTTTATTGCGCAAAGAAACATCAACCACCGAACGCCGGTAGCGGAAAGCCAGTACGGCGAGTAGATAGACCTTGAGTGGAAAGATCAGCCTTGCTCAAGATGGAAAACGAGAAAGAATCTCTTGTGGTGTGAGAGAGATTCAGGTAGATTTTTACCCTTTTTCGGCTTGATCCGGTGTAGGAGGCAGTCCCAAGACGGCTGCTCGAGAGAGCTTTCGCCTGTACTTCGGTGGTAGAGGAAAGTGATGAGAGCTATAGCAGGGCGAATTATAGGAAAAGATCAGCGTAATTCCACCGCCACAGTTCTCGTTACTTATCTACCCCGAATTACGGCAGCCTTTGGACCTGCTTCCATGTGGCTCCAGCTACTGTACGGCACCTGGTGGGGGTTCTCTCCTGCATCTCTTTTATAGGAGGTAGAGCGAGGTCTAGGACTCGGTCTGAGTATATGAGGTATTCCCTATATAACAGGTGTGTTGAGATGGGTGAAAGATCCTAGGCAAAACAACTGGAGTTTCTTTTCGCCTAGGAGTATATCTCCTAGGTGGCTGCAGTTCATATAGACGCAATATACTCGTGCTTCGCGGTCAAGAGGTGGGCATGTGAGATTCATCTGAAGGCATAGTAGCTAGTGGGGGTAGTAGTATTGATCGTGATTTCAGAAGTAACAGACTTGGGGGTTATACTAGGTTGAACCAATAAATATATATATTTACGGTGTGCTCCGAACTTGAGCGCTAAATACTCGTGCTTCCGCGCCAAGAAGTGGGCACGTGACTGGATATGGAGCGATGACCCACAAAAAAAATATCACGTGCCCACTTCTTGGCTGGGAAGCACGAGTACACAGCCCACAGCACCTACTTGTATGGTATGTGATGAGCCACTGCTAGTTGTGGCTATGAAATAGGCGCCAATTTCACTTCACTGGTGTAACTCGCAACAAGCGCAACAATCTTTCGGATCCCTCCATCAAAACTTATGCATACAAGAATATGGCAGCCATACCCGATACTCTACTCTATCGCTACAAGCTACAAGCAAATTTCCCGGACGATGACGGGTCTGTGGTCCACACGGCGAACAAGGCTGGCGAGTCCTCCGGTACTACGGGAGAGACGGTGGTATGGAAAGAGAAAAGGGAGCTTGGAACAGGTGGCTTTGGTCGTGTCGCTCTTCAGGAGGATACAAATGGTAACCTCAGGGCAGTCAAGCAACTTGACATATCTGAAGATGTCAACTACACTAGGGAGATAAAGGCGTTAGCCATGGTTTCGGATGTACGTATACCGGTTTCATTAGGCTCGGACGTGCATTCTCAGAAAACACAGCGCCCTAAATAACAGTATTTAGCGTCTTGATTTGTTTGTGCAGTTCTTTGGTTGGTACGAAAACAGAGACTTTCTGTTCATCGCAATGGAGTTTATCGAGCATGGGGACTTGAGCCATATGGAACAGGAAGACGCTAGATCCAATGTGGGGGAGATCACAAACCAGATTCTGCAAGGCCTTGTTGTTCTCCACGAGAGAAAAATCTGCCATCGGGATCTAAAGCCACAGGTTGGGCCCCAGAACTATATCGGCTCAAACCTCTGCCTATTTGGCATTTACAATACATATATGCTAATTAAACAGAACATACTCATTGCATCCCAAGACCCAATCAAAATTAAAATCGCTGACTTCGGGTCGTCAAAGTACCTGGACGGAACTCAGCTACGTACGTAAATCGGAACACCGGCCTATCTGGCACCAGAATTGCTCGGAATGTGGCCCGGGAATGAAGATGGGAGCTCATATACAAACGCTGTGGATCTCTGGGCATTAGGGTGTATTGTTTATTCAATCCTGGCTTTACAGATGCCTTTCTCCATGCGTGTGTCAGACACTGAGATATCTGGTCTCTGCCTGAAAATTACCGACTTTCCTCAAACAGACCCTAGCCTGCTATACCGTTTCTGCAGGAATCAGGTTTCATTTCCAGCGGATGAGCTTGAATCCTCGGGAGCGGGTGACCTTGCAATCGACTTCTTAAAAGGTCTCTTGCGCGCAGACCCATTATCACGCTTATCAGCGCTAGAAGCCTTACAAACGCCCTGGCTGCTTCAATTAAGCCATCCTGCCGAAGACGAAGATTCTACCCATGGTGATGATGATGACAGCGACACAGCCAGGTATTAATAATCCTCATACTCGTCGAGGCCTAATGAATGTAGTCTGACAGATTTACTGTATAGTGAACGAAGCGATGGAATTAGAATGACCTCTCTCATTTTAGCAGCAGAGGTGGGCGCAACAAAGGTAGTCAGGAGTTTACTAGATGTTGGTAGTGATATAGAGGAGCGGAATGGGTTCGGAAGGACGGCGCTCAGTATTGCTGCTATGAATGGTCATACTCGGACAGTCCGACTCCTTCTTTGTCGTGGAGCTAGCACCGACTCGAAGGACAACCAACAATCATCCTCATTATATCTAGCAGCTGCACACGGTAACACAGATGCAGTAAAACTTCTCGTCGATCACGGGGCTAACCTGGCAGAGAAAGGCTATAATGAAATGACGCCTCTTATGGCCGCTGCAAGAAGGGGGCATACTGATATAGCCAGACTACTTCTGGATCGCGGCGCCGAGATAAGGGCGCAAGATCTGAATGGGAGGGCGTCGCTCTTTCTGCAGCAATGAATGGGCACACGGAAACAGTAGGACTTCTGCTAGATGGTGGGGCAGTAATTGAAGAGAGAGACAGTCAAGGATCAACTGCGCTGGACCTTGCGGCCTGGCGTGGTAACACAACAACAGTAGATCTGCTTCTCGATCGTGGCGCCGACATTGAAGCAAAAGATAACACCCAGAAGACGCCGCTTATAGAAGCCATCTTAGTCCCAGTTGTAGCCCAAGCGAAAATGGGAGCGCCACCACCTATAAGATATTTTTCGCCAGGCTTTGGCTATAGACTAATTAGACCCCTCTGAATCGATTAAGCTAATAAAAAAGGCATGTTCAGGGGGTTGTGGTGTTGTTGGCAAGGGGGTTGGTTGGGGGGCTTGGCTAGAGTATATCTGATCACATCAAATTGGTTACACATACAAATTTTGTATGGCCTGTGTAAAGCTCAGCACAACCACATAAGATAATAATTAAAATAATCGGAACCATATAATAAATATACCATCTTGTAGAGGAGAAAATTCTCTATCACATGGTGTAATTAATACACTAATCTAAACATATAAGTAATGAGTCATGTATTATCACTCGGTTTTTGTTATGTTGAGTGTATTGAGTGTATTACTATGAGTGTATAAGTGTTTTCTATGTATTCTGTGTACACTAAAAGTGTTCTCTACTGATAGTCATGATAAATTAAGCTTATACTACTAATTTCTGATAAGCAATAAATATCTTATATTGTACATGGCTTTCCATATATCAAACGGTCGTAGATACTATAGATATTAAAGAGAAATACATTATCCGAATTATATTCTCTAATATTTACGTATTTTGTACTTGTAATAGCTATAATTCTTTGTCTTTAACTCTAAACATATATTTAATAGGTTTAATATCTCCTGTGTACTTTATACATGTATTTTTGACTGTATTTTCTATGTCTGTATTTTCTAAGTGTATTTTCTAAGTGTATTCCTTGTGTGTATTAAATAGATGTATTTTGTGAGTGTATTCCTAACGTGTATTGGGTGGGTTGGTCTATTGAATAAGTGTATTCCTTGCGTGTATTGGGCGAGTGTATTTCCTGAGTGTATTTTCTAAGTGTATTATACGGTTTTTTCCTGGTATGTGACCTGGGTTAGGGTCAACTGTCGCTCCACAAAAAGACGAGAGTTGCTGTCAATAATGGCTGTCGGACAACGGCTTTTGTCTCTGTATGCCTGCAGCCTTCTGTCGCTCGACCATGCTGGACCTGCGCCAGGCTGCTGCTGTCTGTCGCCCGACAGCTTTAAGGGCTTTTGTGGCTGCTACCTACTGTCGAGCAACAGAAACCTTCTCCTTCTAAAGATGTCAGACATTGTCGCCCAACAGCTATCTAGGCCTTTGACAGATGCAGCTGCCTGTTGCTCGACAGCTTTTCTTGACAACTCTGGCACTTCCTTCTTGTCGAGCGACAGCAATTGCAGCCTCCTGGGACCCCAGTAATCTGTTGCACGACAGCTTTTTGTGGCATTGGGTGGTACAGGTTTCTGTCGCTCGACAGCAACTAGGGACTTTGCTGCCTGTACCTGGTTGTTGCTCGACAACTCTGGCACTTGCTTTTTGTCGGGCGACAACATATGGGGACCTTGCTGGCTGTACCTGGTTGTCGCACAACAGCTATCTGGGCCTTTGCTGGGTATGGGTAATTGTTGCTCGACAGCAACTGGAGACTTTGCTGCCTGTACCTGGTTGTCGCATGACAGCAACTGGAGACTTTGCTACTTGTACTTTGTTGTTGCACGACGGCTTTTTGTGGCTTTGGAGACTGCAAATTACTGTCGCCCGACAGCTATCCGGGCCTTTGCTGAGTGTAGCTGCCTGTCGCTCGACAGCTTTTCTTGACAAGTCTGGCACTTGCTTCTTGTCGGGCGACAACAATTACAGCCCCCTGGGACCTACAGGAACCTGTCGCACGACAGAAAATAGACCACCCTAGCCCCACACCCGAACTGTCGCATTATAGGGCGAAAATGCGTGTCAAGCCTTAGGGCTATGGCTAGAAACTCGCTTTTTTACTTAAAGCAGTCTTCTGACTCCCGCCATGGAGTGGTCGACTCCCGGCCGGGAGTAACACGGTGTGGCTCCCGGTCGGGAGCATAGGACCCACCCGAGTAGTCTTTTTATACTTCTTACTGCTTGGCTACTCCCGGACGGGAGTCCTCTGCTGCTGCTTTGCCCACTCCCGGGCGGGAGCACCCCATATAGACCCCCCCTGCGCTGCAGCCCTACCCTCCACCTGCCTGGGTGCCTGCTGCAGACGCTGCTGTGGCGTTGCTTCTGCGCAGCCGTGGGACCAGCTCGATCCACGGCGGTTTTCGGCTGGGAGCGAGGTTTTGGCGACTTTTGTAGCCCCCTGTGTATCTTTATTTCTAGAGAGTGACAATCAGACAGTGCCTTGGCGGTCACAAGCTCTCTCTCTATGTACCTGGACATGGTCGAGTACTTCCTCGCTTGCCTCTCGCCTGCGCGCCGCTGCAGGTTGCCCGATCACCCTGAGCTCTCGACCATGGTGCGCAATGCAGTGCTGCATATTGACCTGCGCGACGCCTTGCAGCTTGCCTAGCTGCCTGGGGCCTGTCTCTGACGTCTCAGGGGGGTCGCCTGCTTGCTTGCCTGCTGCCTGCTGCCTGCGCAGTCGCACGAGTCACGAGATATCACTCGGTCAATGTCACGATTTCGATTTTTGAGTGGGGAGGTGCAGTCTTTTTTCACTCTGAGGACTGACTGACAGTGCTCTAGGTGTCTTAAGATCCTTTGTATGCACTTTTACTTGTCCAAGTACTTCCCTCTCGGCACCTGGACCTCGGCCCTTTCCACTTCGCAGCCGCAACTCGTGACTACGCTGACTGCTGACAACCTGCGCCTGCGCCCTACCCCTACCCCCCCTACCCCAGGCACCCCACGTCTGCCCTAGCACTGCCTGCTTGCCTGCAGTCGCTGTGGCGCTGCTCCTAGGCTTGCTTGCTGCGCTTGGTGGGGGGGCGACTGCGCGAATCATGAGAAATCACTCGGATTTTCTCGCGGTTTCACTTTTTGAGTGGAGGAGTGCAGTCTTTTTTCTTTGTGGGGCATGGCTGACAGTGGTCTACATGTCCTGAGATCCTTCATATGCACTTTCCCTTGTCCAGGTACTTCTCTCTCGGCGCCTGGACCTCTCACGCTGCCACAGTGCGGATCTTGCCTAGGCTTTCGCTGACTGCCAGCAACCTGCGCCTGCGCCCTACCTCTACCCCCCTGCCCTAGACACCCCACGTCTCTCCTAGCACCCCCTGCCTGCCTGCAGTCGCTGTGGCGCTGCTTGCTTGCCTGCTTGCTGCGCTTGGTGTGGGGGGACTGCGCGAGTCATAGAAAATCACTCGGTTTTCGTCGCGGCTTCACTTTTTGAGTAGTAGAGAGTACTCTTTTTTCTTTGTGGGACCTGACTGACAGTGGTATAGGTGTCCTGTGACTTCTCTTCTTTACTTTTGCCTGTCCAAGTACTTCTCTCTCGGCACCCTGACCTCGGCCCTCGCCACGGCACGGTTCTCACCCAGGCGTTCGCTGACTGCCAGCAACCTGCGCCTGCGCCTGCGCTCTACCCCTACCCCCACCCCCCCTGCGCCAGGGACCCCACGCCTGCCCTAGTACCCCCTACCTGCCTGCTTGGTTTTTGTCCGTGGGCGCTTTGGCACGAGTCATGGAAAATCACTCGGTTTTTCTCCCGGCTTCTTTTTTTGAGCACTGGAGTGTGGGTGTTTTTCCCTGGGCTCGCCCCCTGACACTACTGTGTGTGTCCAGTGACTCCTTGGGCGCCTCTAGGCCCCTTCTCTGCCTGTCTTGGTACTTCTCACGCTTGCGTCACGGGCTGTCACTCGGCCCTTTTTCTCGGCGCACCTTTTGCTGAGGCTTTCTTCCTCTCTGACGCTGGCCCAGCGCAGGGGTGAACCTCCACGTGGAAACCCTAACAAAACCCGAGGCACCCCTGTTACCCCGTGGACCCGCGTGTTTTTGTGGTTCGCGCGCG